>JADBJO010005678.1:91819-101819 GCA_016801955.1 Conus betulinus | reverse complement strand
GTGTGTGTGTGTGTGTGTATGCATGCATGCATGTCTGTCTGTCTGTCTGTCTCTGTGTAGATATATGTACGTATATATGCATGTATGTATGTAAGCATATGTGTGTATGTATGTATGTATGTATGGGTATGTATGTATGTATGTATATATATATATATGTGCATGCCTCTCTCTCTCTCTCTCTCTCTCTCTCTCTATATATATATATATATATATATATATATATATGCATGCCTCTCTCTATCTGTGAAGGGGGAGGGAGGGAAGGACACACACATACACACACACACACACACACCACACACACACACACACACACACACACACACACGCACACACACGCACACACACAGAGAGAGAGAGAGAGAGAGAGAGAGAGAGAGAGAGAGAGAGAGAGAGAGAGAGAGAGAGAGAGAGAGAGCGAGCAAGGCAAGACGAATATTGTCTGGGTGAAGGGCTAGAGAAAAAGGTATTGGCATCATCAGCAGTGCTATAAAAAATCCATTTTCTCAGTTTAATCTCAGTTAGATTATACCCTGTAGTTATGCCCTCCTCAGTTGAAAAACAAAAAAACAAAAAGCAAACCATTTGTCCGTAGTCTAACTGGGGAAAATTCACCGAAAAAGGAAAGAAAGAAACCATTAATAGATCTTCTTAATCAAATTCTTTTGATAACATGTCTATGTTTCGATACAGGCTGTAAACTGTTTGTCTCCTCTTCTTCTTTCTCTTCACAGCATCCTTCCTGGAGGGTTGATGTGCCCTGTCGTAGGCCAGCCATAGCCGCACACACCCTCAAGGATGACACTTCTTGTGTCATTACACACACACACACACACACACACACACACACACACACACACACACACACACAGAGGCGCGCGCGCTCACACACACACACACACACACACATGCACGCACGCACACACACACACACACACACACACTCTCTCTCTCTCTCTCTCTCTCTCTCTCTCTCTCTCTCACACACACACACACACACACACACACACACATACACACGCACGCGCGCACGCACGCACACACACAAACACACACACACACACACACGCACACACACACACACGCATGCACGCACGCACGCACGCACACACACACACACACACACACACACACACGCACGCACACACACACACGCACGCACACATGCACACACATGAGGCATACACACACCCTCACAACGCCTCAACATACGTCACCGCCGACCAGTCTGTCCAGCGCCACAACTGACCTTTCAGCAAGAGGTAAAGACCAATAACGTTTCTTTTCGTTAAAGAAAAATTGTCAGTAAGTCCGCCAAAAAAAAACGAAGACAAACAAGTTCCAAGACAAATCCCGACGCGCTTCGACCTCTTAGTCTTCTTCAGGCAAGAGAAACAATGAAAACGAAGAACGAGCAATCACTTATTCTTAAACAAAAACTTTTGTTAAAAATGCAGTAACCTTTTTGGTTTCGCTCACTTCGTTTTTAACTTGTTCATTGTATGCAAGCAGTATGGTTTCCATGATTAAGTGGGCCAAGACCAGAGAAGGTAAAATGGTCCGTACAAAATCTTTAAAAGAATCCTTCTGTGTTCAATAGTTTGTAAGTGGTGTTCTCCTTCAACATACGCCTTTCCTGTCGAAACACATACACAACGACCAGGAACTTGGGTCCAGTTTCTGACAACAGACCACGCGAAGAGCAGAACACATCGAAAGGTCAATCGGCTTTTCCCTGACAAGACAAAATCTAGTTCTTCGAATCTTTAATAAAAAAAAAAAGTGTTTATAGTAACTCCGCTGAACAACGTGGTCAACCGAATCACAAGATGATGAGGAAAGGGTGCGTTGACCGCTGGGATTTAAACTATGAAAAGTGGGAAGCAAAGAAAAAACACAAGATGCAAACCATATAAACCGTATTCCCAGTTTATCTTGAATACGCGTGAGATATTCCATAAAGAGGAAAACCGTTTTAGGCCGTTATAGCCGTTAACGGCTATTCTGGTAAACATCGGCCACCATCTGTGACCCATAATGAACATACCTACACATTTTCAGAAAGGTCGGTCAAGTACTTTCTGAGATATTCCATGAAGAAGAAAAACTGGTATGGGCCGTTATAGCCGTTATTAACGGATTTAACGGAAAAAATAAAACATCGGGCATCATCCGTGACCCGTAAGAAACATACCTACAAATTTTCAGAAAGATCGGCCCAGTAGTTTTGTCTGGAGCGAGCGGAACACATTTTGACCACGACGGACAGACAGACTGACAGACAGACACACAGACAGCATTTCTTCGTTTCCATTGTAAAGTACTCCCTGTTCTATAAGAACTGGGAGTACAAAAATGTCCATGGTTTTGTCTCGTAATTGGTTTGTCCACGTTGTTTTGGTGGAGTTACCCTAAACACCTTTAACATTTGTTCAGATTTCGCTTCACTTTGCTACTGACAGTTCCTTCCAGCCGACGCTTTGTTTATTCTGCTTCTGAAATTATAACGCGCATTTTTTTTTTTTTGGTCTTTGCTTTTCACTGTTCATTACTTTAATCTCAGCGGTCAGTGCTTTTCTCCCCCCCCTGCCCCCCCCCCCCCCCCTCCTCCCCCCCTCTTCCAACCTGGCCCTGTTGTGTCGATTTTTTTTAGATCCTATACTGAAGATATGCAAATAAGCAAACAAAACAAAACAAAACAAAAAAACAACCCCCCCCCCCCCTAAAAAAACAACACAAAAAACAAAAACAAACAAAAAAGCCCCTGTTTATAAATGTAAAAAAAAGAGGGGGTTAGTTACCGCCAAGGACACAGACAAATAAAGTACAGGACAAAACACAATGCGTTTCGACCCATTGGGTCTTCTTCTTCAAGCAAAGAAACATTCAGGATAATGAAAACGAAGAACGAGAAACCACTGATCTTCTATTCGGCCAAAAATCAAAATGGCGGTTTGATGAAAACGAGGTTTATTAATGACTTTTTTTTTTTTTTTTTTTTTTTTACCACAGTCCATCTTTCCCATTCTGTCTCCATCTCCCCCCCCCCCTCTTGTCCTCTCCACCCACTCCCCCACCTTCCACCCTGCCCTTCATCCTCTTCCTCTGCCTTAGAGAGGATAATTCGCTTCCTGAATGAGAGCAACTTAGGAAGGGAAGAAAGATTTGTTTAAAAAAAAAAAAAGTGTAATTGAGGAATCGAGTGTGGAGTGTGGGTGGGTGGGGGTGGGTTATTCACTTCCCGGCATCATGCTCAGTCTCCACGCCCCCATTTCCCCCCGCTCCTCGCCCCCCCCCCCCCCCCCCCCCCCTCCCCCATCCTCCTTCCCAAACCGAAAACTTTTGTGGTGAGCTATTTAATTCGTTGTTTTCGTTCTGCCGCTCTCATTGCGCTCTCCCTCCCCTCCCTCCCCTTCCCGCCCTGAACCCCCCCCCCCCATCCCCACCCACCCCAACCCCCATCCTCAACCGTCCCTCCACTGCCTTTCAACAAATGGACGAGTGCAGTTGATTCAGAAGAGTTTTGCCCTCTAGTTGCCCTTTCCTCCCCCCCCCCCCCCCCCCCCCCCAGCTCCTCTCCCCCCCCCCCCCCCCCCCCCCCCCCCACTAAAACGGCCCTTTTGACCTTTTGCAGACTAAGGACATCACATGTCTCTCCTGTTGGACGGAGCGGTCAGCATCTGACCACTTTGTGGTCACACTAGTATGCAGATAAACCCTGACGCGCTGTATCAGACGCCAAAACATTTTAAAGTCAGCAAGACAATGTCCATTAGTAGCGGTACAACATACAGACTTGAATAGTGCGTGAGAGCTGGAGAGAGAGAGAGAGAGAGAAAAAAAAAAAGACCGCCTTTACAACAACAGCAACAAAAAAGAACAGAAGGAAAAAAACAAAAACAAAAACAAAAGACCAAAAATAAAACATAGTAGAGGCGGGGGTGTATAGAATTAAAAACAGCACCCCCCAAACACACACACACACACACACACACACACACACACACACACACACACACAAAAAACCCCAACAAAAACTGTGTGTTCTAAGCAGGGAGCCTACTCCTGAACGAAATTAAGGTGAAACGGCTCAACCTAGGTTTTAGATAAAGTTGTCACTACATCACACATGTAGAAAAAAACAAAAAAAAAACAAAAAAAAACAAAAACAACAACAACAATAAAAACGACAAAAAACCCCACTCGAGGCCATGTGCTTTAATCAACGACAAGATTTTGAGGATGACAAAACTGAGCTACAATTAGCATATCCATAGATCCCTGAAAGAGACAGGCGTGAAATTAGAACAAATAAAGTCACCCACGTAACAGGAAACTTCACATGCCAGCAAACACACACACACACACACACACACACACACACAAAGATAAAAAACGAAGAAAGATCGCAACAAAGTTTACACAGGTTTCTTCGTCTGAAAGAACGAAAAAAAAACCCACCAAAAATCAAAACAAACAACGAACAACAACAACAACAACAACAACAACAACAACAACAACAACAACAACACAACAGCAACAAAACAAAAGGAGTTTCGGCTGCTGCCGTCACGGATAAAATTGTAGGCGAGGGTTGAGAAGGTCTTTACATTTTGAGTGTATACTCTTCGGTGTCCACCCCGGCCCACATTAAAAAAAACAAAAAAAAATCATCTCCCCGCAAAAAAAAATTAACGTGAAAAAAGAAGAAACGCTACCACTATGCGTGGTAAGGAAAGCGGACGGTACTTTTCCAGTTGCGGTAATACCTCACACACACTGCGATTGGTTGCGCAGATTTTTTCTTTTTCTTCTATTATGCTTTTCCATCTTCTGGGCCACCTCAGTAACATTGCACCCACGCCGCTCATTCCGACACCCCCTTCCACAGATAGCCCGGCCCAGCCCGCCGCTGCCCCGGTACCGGCAATCCACAGGGAGCAGTTGATGTCAAGCCGACAAGAGGCAACCCACCAGAGGAGACACTGCACTGCTGCCGAGTCATTCGGTGGTGGTATTCAGTGGTGTCTGTGCTGATCTAACATAGCGCCGTGTTCATGTTTGTTCCATCGACCTTTCATTGGCTCTGCTGCTTTCTCAATCTGACTGCATTTTTTTCACATTTAAAAGTCGTTTGATTTGGTTTCCTTTTAATGTACACAAGGCTAAAAAGAAACAAAAACAACAACAACAAACAAACAAAAAACAAAATAGTGAGAATCTTAAAATGGTTGCTCCACTCACTCTCATGTCGTAAACGCGGTTCAACTGCACATGTTTTTTTTTTTTTTTCTTCTACCTACCATTGTATACCTATATTTCCGTCGTCTGTTTGTTTTGTTTTGCTCTTGTCTTGCCCGAGGAAGACCAAGGGTCGAAGTTCGTCGCTTCAATGTCTGTCACATTCATTTAGCGGCTCAGTATTTCAACAGTACTATTCACGTTTGACAACTTCCATCTGCTGTCACCATACTCCGAAAATGACTTTTATTCAAACTGACCGTTACCTTTGTGTTGTGTTGTCTGTTGAATCCAAGCAACCACACTAACATTTTTCAGGATCCTTCAACAGAAGTTTTCATTATGATTAGTCATCACTAGATTCAACCAAGGTAATAAATTTCAAAAAGAATTATTTGTAAGTCCGCCAAACAACAGGGACAAACCAAATACAAGACAAAACTCGACGCGTTTCGACCTCCTGGGTTGGGTCTTCTGCAGGCAAGATAAACGACATTCAGGACAACGAAAACGAGGAATGAGCAATCACTTATCTTCTCTCAAATTCGGCGCAAAATGGGCATTGAATGAAAACGAGTCAATCAAGGTAACGTCTTTTCTCTATATCTCTCTCTCTTCCATTCCCCTTTTCTCTATCCTTCACTGGCCCCTTTGGGAGTCTGTAGCATTTGGGATGAAGTTTTTTTCCCTGTGGTGTTGAGAATAGCACACAAAGTTATCGGTGGTATTCTACGTTACACACAGTGGATCGACTGCAGCAACCGCCGACAGCAACAACTACTAAAGAGTTATTACTGATGAACACTTATATAGCGCCTACCCTCGGCTAATGACCAAGCTCTAAGCGCTTTACAATCCACACTCGTTTACGCAACGGGCTGCCTACCTGGGTAGTGTCGACTGAAGAGCTGCCAGCTGGCGCTTCATTCAGTCGTTTCCTGTGTCATCCAGTCAATATCGTTCAATATCGTTCGCTCAGTTTCCTTACTTCCTTCATTCTTTCCATTTCTCTCACGCAGGGTGCATAGTATGTGTGACGTGTCGTCCATACCAACGGCCAAACTGGTCTTCTCTTCGAGTTATCGCCCATGAAAGTTGATGCTGTTTGGGGGCATAAACGAATGTTCTGTTTAAAGCACAGAGCTTCACAGAGCTTCTTATTACTATCGGTGAAAAATGTTATATTCAGAGTCCGGGGCATAAACGAATGTTCTGCTTAAAGCACAGAGCTTCTAGGTTCTTATTACTATCGGTGAAAAATGTTATATTTAGAGTCCGGGACATAAACGAATGTTCTGCTTAAAGCACAGAGCTTCTAGGTTCTTATTACTATCGGTGAAAAATGTTATATTTAGAGTCCGGGGCATAAACGAATGTTCTGCTTAAAGCACAGAGCTCTAGGTTCTTATTACTATCGGTGAACAATGTTATATTTAGAGTCCGGGGCATAAACGAATGTTCTGCTTAAAGCACAGAGCTTCTAGGTTCTTATTACTATCGGTGAAAAATGTTATATTTAGAGTCCGGGGCATAAACGAACGAATGTTCTGTTTAAAGCACAGAGCTTCTAGGTTCTTATTGCTATCGGTGAAAAATGTTATATTTAGTCCGGTCCGGGGCATAAACGAATGTTCTGTTTAAAGCACAGAGCTTCTAGGTTCTTATTGCTATCGGTGAAAAATGTTATATTTAGAGTCTGGTTTCTTTCTCTTTTCTCCCATCTCTCTTCACTCCAACCCCATCACCATCGGGTTATCTCCCATGGCGACTGAAGACTTGTTCATCTCCACCTCCCCCCCCCCCCCCATCTTCCCCGATCAAATATGTACTCCGTTTCTTTCGGTCGTTTTTTTGTTGGTTTGTTTAGTGTTTTTTTTTTTTTTCTTGTCCTGCCTCAAGAAATATGGAGCTGCATGACGTCAGACAATGACACTGTGCGGCAAGCTCAATGAAGTCCTTGTTCCGGAATGTTCTCCCGGGTTTGATTTTTTTCGGTGAAAGAAACCGATGTTTTCTAAAGTGATTTGATTTTAACTTCGGGTGTGACAGGCTTTTTTTCCAGGTCGTTTGATGTAAACGAATAACTGGTACTGAGTTTTAACTTTGCATTTTAATTCTCTCACTTCGTTATTTTATTTCTTAATTTTTTTTTAAAGTGTTTCAGCCCTGGTATGGCTTTTGTGGTCGGCAGGACTTAAAATAACATGATTTTGATTTGATTCAATTTGATTTGATTTGATTGATTCGATTTGCCTGAAGATGCCCAACAGCTTCAGGTTCGCTGCTTTAATTCTTGTAAAGTCCACTTGCAGTTCTGTCTGTACTTCGACATTTATTTGAATAAATCAGGTCAGTTTGCACAGTGTATTTAAAAGAAATGATATCTTGGCATTTTCTAGAAGGTTTCATTACGGTTTGAAATAAGTAAAAAAAAATCATGTACAATATCGCTAAAGGATGACCTGTCTGAAAAAATGTGTAAATGCCATTTCTTTTTCTTCTTTTTTCTTTTTTTCTACATATACGCTTTATCCTTCAAGAGTCGCGGCCCCTGAAGCAACACTCTGGGTTAGTTGCAGGCCCTGTATCAACACTTGTCCTTTGAAGGGAGTTGCCGGCCCTGAATCTACTCGGTGCACGTAAGAGTCCGATATCTGGCATTTTCTCGAAAATAACCCCAAAAAATCATGCTCAATATCGCTCCCCCCCTGTCTGAAAAATCCCAAATGCCCCCCCTTTTTCCCCCCCCATTTTCTTTTAAATATACGAAACGTCCATTTGTTCTCCAAACAGGAGACACTGGGCTCGTAACGCATTTTCATATGCAAAGTTTTGTCGGTTTACTTCCAAATGGAACAATGAGGCTTACTATTATCTGCACAATTTGGCCGTTTGTTCCCACATGCAGCTTCCACCATCATCATATCTACAGCTGGAGGATTTGTTCTCAAACAGAGTTATTAGGCTCATGTTGTCTGCAACATTCGGCAGTTTACTTTTCCAAAACGGAGTCATTGGCTTTACTCGATTACCAGCGAAACTATGGGAGCTTTTTTTTTTTTTTTTTCCGAGGTCGGACTTTGTTAGTTCTACACGGCAAAACATGAGTTTTTTCTTCATTTGTTTATTCATTTATTTTTTGTATTTTGATCGGACATGTATGAAACTGCGTTGACCTTCCCATTAACTTTCGCTGGGTGGACAAAAAAAAAGACACATCGCACTGTTTAATGTATTGCCCAGCTCATCGCTAGACTCCCTCCACCACCACCCCCCCCTCTCTCTCTCTCTCTCCCCCCCATCTCCCTCTGTCTGTATGTGTGTGTGTGTGTGTGTGTGAGAGAGAGAGAGAGAGAGAGAGAGAGAGAGAGAGAGAGTGTGTGTGTGTGTGTGTGTGTGTGTGTGTGTGTGTGTGTGTGTTTAAATTGTAACGGAGGTATTAGATTGTACAGGGTTCCTGAGGAAGCCTTTTGACAGGTGAAAGCTTGAAACATAAAAAAAACCCAACTGAACTCCGTGGGCGGTGTGACGACTTATTGTTCATCACCACCATATATATATATATATATATATATATATATATATATATATATATATATATATATATATATATATAAGGTAAAAAACATCTGTTAAAAAAATAGTATGATAAAAGGAAGTTTTTAAAAATCAACAGATCTGTTTCGAGCCCAGCGCTCTCGTCAGGATGGTTTTGGGGCGCCTACTGCCGGTGTTATATTTTTGGGTTGTTTACAGTTCAGGGTGCGTTTGCTGACAACGATTTCCATTTGTGCCTGCAGTTGTTTACTATTTCTACTTTAGTAGTATTTAGGGTTGCTAAGTATGGTTTGCATAGTATTAACCATTTTTCTGTTGAACATAGGTTGCATCTTTTTGAAATGTTGTTGTATGGTGATGCCCTTTTTATGATTTTCCAGGATATGTTATAGTTTATTTTTTTGTCTTAAGTCTCCAAATATATTTGCTCAGTTCTGTTTGGTTTTTTGTATTTTTCTTTGTTGAATGACTGTTTATGGTTTTGCGTATCTGGTTTTGAAGTGATTTTCAGTGATCCCTATGTATATTTCTTTTTTTTCATTTTCTGATGTCACAGTGGCTTGGTATACAATGTTGTTATAGAGGCATTTGTTGCTTAAGGGACACTGTTCTTTTTTAGCACAATTGCAGGATTTCCTTTCTTCACCCTTCTTTGCTGTGTGTTGCTTTTCATTTTGTTGGATGAATCAATTATATTTTTAAGGTTAGGCATGCATGAATATGATAGTTTGATGGTGTTCTTGTTGAATATTTTGGACAATTTGTGTTCTTTTGGGAAGGATGCTGTCAAAATTTTGAAAAATTCTTTTCCTACGTTTGTTTTACTCGTCCATCATATGGAGGGTTGTACCATGTGATTTTCCTTTCCTGCTTTTTTTTTTTTTTGTTCATGTTGTTATCTGGGTTGTATTGTAGTTTGTAGCTGTAACCACTTTTTTGCAATGCCTCTTGGTATTCTGCTGCTGCATTGTTGAATACTCTTTTTCATTATGTGACAGATTAGATAATCTCTTGTTTATGCCATTGGTTCTTGTATGGTTTATATATGTGGTTGTTGAGGTCAAGTGTTATGTCTAAGTAGTTCACTACCTTTTTGTTTGCTTCGATGGTGATTTTTAAGTTATGGTTTTGGAAAATTTTGCATAGTTCTTTTTTCTTGTTTTCAATGGTTCTTGGATTGTGTTTAGCACGGCGAGGC
>JADBJO010005678.1:81819-86819 GCA_016801955.1 Conus betulinus | reverse complement strand
CCGTTCTCAGCTCCCCTCAGTGTGCTGGACGGATGAGGGAGTTCTGTCCCTTCCTTGACCTCATCCTTCCGTTTTTTTTTCTTTTATTTTTTTTGGCTCCTACTGTCTGCCTCGTCTGGCTACACACCATAATGAATGCGCCGAGGCCTTGCTTAAGGAGGCGAGTGTTTATAGACAGGCGCAAAAAGATTGTTTTGAGAATTTTTTTTTTTTTTTTTTTATTGTGTCTGAAAGTTGATTCTTCCCATTTTCTTTTATATGGCCATCAAGTACAACAAGCCAGGTGGTTCTAAGCAGGCAGTTTACAATCGAAGAAATGGGGACTATTTGGGGGGCTTTCAGCTGGCGCCAAAGGTAGGGTCACGGGTGTGCGAAGTGTGGCGTCAACTAAGGGCAAGGTCTTGTATTTGAAGACTGTTTGTGATTTCGTCGCCCCCCCCCCCCCCCCCTCCCCCCCCCCTCCCCCCCTTCCCCAAACAAGAGAAATAATTGGTGGGGAGTTGTTGTTCTTTTGATCAATTATCAGCTTAACATTAAATGCTGGCTCAAATTTATGGCAGGCCAAAATGCTTTAAATGGATTATACAGTGTTTTAGTGCAAAATCGTAATTGTGGAGTGTGGCCTCTGCTTCCCTGTTGGCACTTTGCGCGCCTTGCATGATGATGGTCTTTGCCAGTGCGGTAGATCTCGTCACGTGGCCCGCGCCATGTTCATCTTTCTGCTTCTTGTCAGTGGAAAGAATTCCGTCACATCAGAGGTTGAATAACTGACGACTCATACAGGGTTATGATGCGGTCTTTGAAACAAACTGCGCGCCTGAACGAGATGTTGTTCATCTGCTTTTTCGTTTACTTGAGCGATTTAGTGAAGAAAAGAAGAAGAAGAAGAAGAGAGAAGAAGAGAAGAGGAAGAAGAGAGGAAGAAGAAGGAGAAGAAGAAGAAGAAGAAAGTAGAAGAGAAGAAGATGAAAAAGTAGTAGTAGTAGTAGTAGTAGTAGTAGTAGTAGTAGTAGTAGTAGAAGAAGAAGAAGAAGAAGAAGATGCTGATGATGTGATGAGAAAAGAAGAAGAAGAAAAAAGAAGTAAAAGATGCTGATGATGAATATGGTGATGGTGAAGACTAAGAAGACTAAGAAGAAGAAGAAGAAGAAGAAAAAGATGATGATGAAGAAGAAGAAGAATATAATGATGGTGATGGTGAAGAAGAAGAAGAAAAGAAGAAGAAGAAGAAGAAGAAGAAGAAAGAAGAAGAAGATGATGATGATGATGATGATGAATATAATGATAATGGTAAAAACTAAAAAGAAGAGGAGGAGGAGAAAAAATCGCTTCCCAGAGGGGATATCTAATATACAAACCCAAGCCAGTCTAAGGCGGTTTAGTGGAGGGCAGGGAGGGGGGACGGGGGGGAGGGGGGGGGGGAGGACGGGGGAGGGGAGGGCGCGAGGATGAGACGGAGAAGTGGGAATGAGGTGAGAAGATGAAGAGGGTAGGGAGGCAGGAGGAGACGGGGGGGGGGGGGGGGGGGGGGGGGGGGGCCTGGGGTGTGTGTGAGAAGGATGAAGGGGTGGGGAAACAGGAGGAGGGGGAAGGACGGGGGCTAGGAGAAGGGGGAGGTAAGGGGAAGGAGAGACGTGGCTGGAGAGAGGGGGGTGTGGGGTGGGGGAGGGGGAGGGGGAAGGGGAGGGTGTAGGATGGGGGAGCAGGGGGAGAGAAGGGGGGGGGGGGGGGGAATAGGACGGGGCTAGGAGAAGGGGGAGGTAAGGGGAAGGAGAGACGTGGCTGGAGAGACGGAGGGGGGGGGGGGGGGGGGGGTAGGGGTACGGGGAGGGGTAGGGGAGGGTGAAGGGGTGGGGGAGCAGGGAGGGGGGGTGACGGGGCTAGGAGGAGAAGGGGGAGGTAAGGGGAAGGAGAGATGTGGGTGGAGAAAGAGGGGAAGGGAGGTGGGGGGGGAAGGAGGTGGGGGGACTGGGGGGGGGGGGAGATTGGGGGAAAGGGGGAGGGGGTAGGGGGAATAGTGAGGACAATTTCTATAGCGCTCATCCTAACAACATAGGCTACAGAGCGCTTTACAAGTTTTTTAACAATTCAACATATATGCAGGACCCCCCAACCCCCCCCCCCCCCCCCCCCCCCCCCCCCCCCGCACAAACACCCCCCCACCCACACACACGCGCGCGCGCGCAAACACACACACACACACACACACACGCACGCGCGCGCACACAAACACACACACTCACATACACACAAACACGCACGCACGCACACGAACGCACGAACGCACGCACGCACACACACACACACACACACAGAAAGATGCAAGATGGCGGCCATGGTCAACAACTAAAGCAGATGCTAGCTGAGGTTTTTTGTAAAGTTAAAAAAAAATCGAATGTTCGAAGCGTGGGTGACCGTTCAGTACCCAAACAAAAATGTCCGGTACGCCTGCCGACAATAAAGGCCCCGCAGAAGACAGCCCGAAAACAGAAGCGGGAAGTAACACCGACGATGTCAAAGCTCTTATAATGACTCTGAGCGAACGAATCTTGAGTCTAGAACAAACAGTTCAAAAACAGACCAAAATAATTGAATCGAAGCTCAAGATAACGAAAAGCGAAAGTGTCGCCATTCAGACCGAATCGACCGAATCATCATTCGCAACGCCTCACCGCTCTTATGCAAAAGTTGCATCGACATCGCTGCCGGCAAAATCTCCTCCAAACACGACAAGGGTGTGGACGAATTGCTGTACATTAGGCCAAACAAAGAAAATAACCAAATGAAACAAAACCAAAAAGAACAAAAAACTGAATTGTGACGTAAAGAATCAAAGCAACGTCAAACAAGGTTCGGCGAAATTGCGTAACTCATCTGTGGAACAAAAGATAGAAAACTTCAAGTCTCCACACAAACAAAACGTCATACAAAAACACTTTGGACACAACAAAGAAATGCGCATCCCATTCTGTTCTACATCTGGTGGCGACTTGCCTCGTGTCCTGCTGATACATGACAGTATCATGAAGAAGGTTGATGCACGGAGACTTGGCCTATCATACGGCCTGCAGGTGGCAAAGAGAAAAGCTTATCAGATTGAGCATTGCACACGCGCTCTGAACGAGGCAAAAGTATCTCTGAATCCTGAACCCGACTGTGTAGTTCTGCATGTAGGAGTGAACGATTTGAAGGGAAAAGATCCGGAGAAATGCAGTACGGAAATGCAGAAATGCGTCAAGGAGGCCAAAGGACAATTTCCCAAAGCCAAGATCGTAGTAAGTCAAGTGGCTCCTGTCAAAAATAAAACACTAGACATTAAGAAAGATCTGTTCAACGCAATGACAAGACAAAAACTACAGACAAAAATGACATTACTTTCGTCTCCTTTACGAGTTGAGGATGGAAGACAGCAGAGTCCTGACAGCTGACGACGTTCACCCACGACCAGAGGAGCGAGCACCATCGCGAGGACCCTGGGCAAACACCTTCATGGAATGTTTTGGGAAAAGCCACGCAGGAGACCCGCAACCTTTCGTTACAGTTGCCAAGGTTTTCACCCTCCGCCTTTTCCACGTCCTTGGTTCTACTAAACTGGTCGTACTTTGACTCTCAGCTGTTTACAGTCAATCATCAAGATTTCTGTTTTTCATCTATAGTCATCTCTAAGATAGTTAATGTCTAAATGATATAAATTATTGTGGTATATATAATGAAAGCACATAAAAAGCCAAACATTACATTTCTACAGTGGAATTGTCGTTCTATAACAAAAAATCTATCGTACTTAAAATCAATATCTAGTAACAAATAAGTTTCATGTTTTATTACTACAATCTTTAATGTGAGCTGTGATAAATTACCATATCTACCTGGATTTTACCACCCTCCGGTTTATGAACAATGTGGAGACAGAGTGCAAACAGCCATTTATGTACGTGAAGACCTGGACTTTTGTGAAAGAACTCCACCAGTGTATAATATTTCCTCTGTGTCATGCTGTGCAGCCATGGTTAAGTTCACTTCATCCTTGATTCTTAATGTTGCTTCAATTTATCTTCCGAAAGGTCCTGATAATAGAACACTGAATGGTTGAAAGGGTTCCAAGATCAAACGGATAAGTGGGTTATTGGGGGTGATTTTAATGCACATGCCCCTTTCTGGGATAAGAGTTGTTCCTATATTTCTAATAACCGTTTGTTAGATAACATAGCGGATTCTGTTCTTTACATACTGAATAATGGAAATATAACTCGTATTCCAGATATATCTAATCATAATCCCTCAGCCATTGATTTAACTTTTGTATCTCCATCATTGGTAGTCAACGCAGTGTGGGAACGGGAGATGACTCTTTAGGATCAGATCATATTCCAGTCATAATATCTTTAAATAACATAGCAGCAGCAGAAGAAGAAAACACAGAAGATGTTGTTCCAAAGTATAATTACAAGTGTGCAGACTGGTCACTCTTCAAAGACATCCTTAAAAACATAGATTTAGATTATTCTACTGAAGAAATATAGATAACCAGTATGATAAATTCTGTAAAATTATCCTAACAGCAGCAGATAAATCGATCCCCAAAATAAAAAACACAAAATCAAAAAAACACAATGGAAATGTGGTGGAACAAGGAATGTGAACGCGCAAATAACAACAAAAAAGAAAGATTTAAAATATATTGTAAAAAAAAGATCAGCAAGTAATCATGAAAAAATGAAAAAGACGGGTAAAGAAAGTGATGATGCAATAGAATATGCAAAATTGAAACATTGGAATGATTTCTGTAACTCTGAAGTAAAACATAATAAGGATATGGGAAAAGTATGGGAAGAACTGAAAGCTATGAAAAATGGATTGACATCACCACAGTATCCCATAAAATGGATAATAACAATCTGCCCACTGCTAATGAGAAAGCAGAAGTTTTTGTAAACTTATTCGCTGATGTCAGCCGTCCTGAGGGTCTAACAAAACACTGACCGAACTTACAGAGAAAA
>JADBJO010005678.1:80000-81046 GCA_016801955.1 Conus betulinus | reverse complement strand
TTCAATATGCAGACGACATTTGCATGTGGATGGAAGTAACTCTGAAAAAGAAAACTCCACAGCGCGATATAAATTTCATCAGAAAGATCTATCAAGATGAACTAAATAGGATGGCGGAATACATGAAGTTAAATGGATTAAACTTATCTATTGAAAAAAAAAAGGCGAGAAAAATATTAAATTTCCTTAAAATTATCTCTAAAGAAAAATGGGGACAGAATTCATCTACACTGATAACTCTATGTAAATCTTTAATGAGGTCGAAAATAACATATGCCCAAGAAGTAATCTTTAGCGCTCCCAAATACCTATTGAAAAAGCTTGAAAGTATTGAATGCAAGGCATTGAAATTAGCACTTGGCCTTCCAGTACATGCATCTCTCTCGTACGTATTACGAAGCGCAGATGCTTCCCTTAGATGAATACAGAGAGTTAGCATGTTGTAAATTTGTTATCAAGAGTACAGCTAATAAAACGCACATTAGATCTGAAAAAAAAATGAGGTCAGATATTGATTTTCCTAAAAGAGCAACATCTATAGCTTCTCAAAAAACTCTGGCAACGTATACGTCAAAAAGTATTACTGATTCCGGAGTTTCAATCGATAACGATGCTCTATCCATTAGACCGTTATTTTCTCCTATACCACCATGGGAGCTTAATAAAGCACATTTTGATATTGAACATACTAATATGAAAAAAGATGAAAACATAAACATATTAGCAAGCTATATCAAATGCCATGTTGAAAAGAACTATTCAAATTATTTGAAAAAATATACACAGACGGTTCGTGCATTGATAAACAAACAGGTTGTGCATTCTTAATACCAGACTTAAGAGTAGAGAAATCATTTTTTATATCGGAATTAACAAATCGATATTTACAGCAGAATTAACAGCGATACTCCTGGCTTTAAATACCTTTTAAACTTTCCAAAAACAATATTTCAAATTCTGTTCTGTGTTGATTCTAAATCAGCTCTTCAGGCATTAAAAGTTTTTCAATTGCAGCCACACAAGACCTGAAATGATCATAGAGATAA
>JADBJO010005678.1:70000-75000 GCA_016801955.1 Conus betulinus | reverse complement strand
GTTTCAGCCATTTAATGCATACGTTTCTGAGAGTGTTGCTAAAAAATTTCCTGACCAGCACAGCAGGTGCCTGTATCTCTCGGGCCTGGTTGACGCCGGGATATATTATGAAAGGAAGCGTAGAGTGCAGCCCTGTCATGTAGTCTCAGACCGAAATGGAAATCCGTAGCATCATCTCGATCATCCCCATTCTCATCGATCAGCATAAAAAAAAAAAAATTCTCAAATTCTGTGGTCCTTCATGCCCCGCTCTCATGGTGACCTCTATTTCGATATCCTCTCCACCTCTGTGGTCTCAGACGGACAGAGCAGGGTATAACAGAATAAAAACAAAGAGAAACTCTCTCTGAACTCTGAAATTTTAATTGCAAGGCCCACCGACCTGTATACAATTGGGACACGTTTGCAGAGAAGAAAATGAAAATGGGTACGGGTCATCAGCGAAATGAAGTAATTTCTTTCCAGAAACGCATAAGCAAACAATTACAAGGGGAATACTTCAAGGAAACAGACCAAGATAAACAAAAAAATATTTTCGTTTGCGTTTGAAACCAATCACACACATATTCATATATCTAGTTTCCATTCAGAAGTTCATGCCCAGTTTTCAATGCATAAAATACATACATTGCCAAACTTTTAAGGATCACCGTGTTTTCAGATAGCACCAAATAAGGTAAACAATCGCCATTTGGATAGGAATAGAATCTTGATAAATATTGTTTCTCGCAAGTATGAGTACTGTAAACCTTCAAACAGGAAATGAAATTCGTTTTCAATCTCATTACAAAATAAACAGTTTTTTGGTTGCTCGTCATATCTGCTACTAATTTTTAAATCGCATAACCTTAAACGCAATCTCGAAAGAGCACACCGAATTTACTCATTGTGATAACTGACAAATATTTTTCTGTGGGGAATGTAGATTTGAATGATCTGTATGTTGAGAGAAGAAGAAAGAGAGAGAAAGAGAAGTTTTAAGATAATCAACAGAGAGAGAACAGTATAACAGAATAACAACAGAGTGAGGGGTATAACACACACACACACACACACACACACACACACACACACACACACACACACACACACACACACACAACACACACAGAGAAATGTATAATAGAATAACAAGAGACAGAAGGATAGGAAAGAGTGAACAAACTGTCGAACCGAAAGACTGTACGCCCTACTTTGATCGAACAAAGGAGAAGGGTGGGGTGGAAGGGGAGGGGGAAAGGGGGAGGGTGAGGGGGTCGTCGGGAGTGGGGTGGATGGGGGTTGGGTGGGAAGGAGGGCATATGGATTAGTTGTGAGACATGATAATAATTTTTTTTTTTTCTGGGCTTCATATGCAGGGAATCCGGAAAGCCATATTTTTCTTTTGGCGCTACACGTGCCCACTGTACTGACAAAACAAACGAACAAACAAAGAAACAAACAAAGCCAAAACACCTAAACCTACACTGGTTTTGTTTTCCTTCTCTTGCTCTTTAAAAAAAAACTTTCTAAATTCTCTCTCTCTCTCTCTCTCTCTCTCTCTCTCTCTCTCTCTCTCTCTCTCTTTTTTATTGGTCAACGGGAAAGGTCAACAATGATCCATTATCATGTAGTCGCGCTGATCTCACACAAACAGCCAGATTATATAGGTGCTCACGTGTCTTTGGACGTGTTGTTGTTGTTGCTGCTGCTCCGTCTTTGCTTTGCATTTGTTGATTGCAAAAACCTTTACAGATTTTTTTCCTTTGTTTTGCTGCACGCAAGTGTTTACGATTGTCTGGGCATTTTCCAAAATCTAGCGTCTGTGAGACTGTTCACATTAAACGTCTGCAAATGTCTGAGGGATTTTGTTGTTAATGTTGTTGTTGTTGTTGTTGTTGCTGTTGTTGTTGTTGTTGTTGCCTGAGTGTGTATGGGTACCTTACTTTTCTTTACCTGTTTGCTTGGATTATGGATTATATGTAATGAAGTGTGCGTGTGTGTGTGTGTGTGTGTGTGTGTGTGTGTGTGTGTGTGTGTGTGTGTGTGTGTGTGTGTGTGTGTGTGTGTGTGTGTGTGTGTGTGCGCGCGCGCTTGCGTGCATATGCGTGCGTGCGCGCGCGTGTATGTGTAAGCACGAGCGAGCGAGCGAGCGAGCGAGAGAGAGAGAGAGAGAGAGAGAGAGAGAGAGAGAGAGAGAGAGAGAGAGAGAGAGAGAGAGACTCCTGACTCCTGACGCGCGCGTTTTTCTGATTAGAATTTCTATTCTTCCTATATCGTCAGTATTACTATTACATATGAGTTTCTCTGGTTTTTAAGGCATAGAAGATATACATTGCAATATCTCTTATGGTTTCAGTGTTATCGTTTTGTAGCAGACTTTCCAGTGTGATTGCGTTTCTGTTACTAAAGTGTTTGAAAATGTATTTTTGTTCGTAATTGCCTGTAATTTGGACACCACATTAAGAAGTGCATTTCTGTTTCTACTGTTGGGCAGAAGGGGCATGTTGTTATAGCTTGATTGTCTATATATTTTTTTTTTTTATTGCCATGCAGTTCGTTTATTCCTAATCGTAGTCTTGTCAATGCTTTTCTGAACTTCGCGATTGTGATTGCGCGAAAGTATTCTTCAGTTTGGTGTATAGTTTTAAACGTATTATATGTTGTAAATCGTTCACTATTCGCTATTTTGTTATGCCAGTTCTGTTTGTAACAATCTATGATTCTTTGTTTTAGTGTTATGATAAATCTTTGCTCGTTTCCTACGCCTTCATTCAACCAAACTTCAGAGAAGCCATACATATCCAAGCAGCGTTTAATTTCCAGTGCCCAGTTCTGTGGTTTGTCAATTTCTGTTTTTTTCTTTCATATGCTTGTCTAGGTATCCTGTCTGGAGTCATCTTCGTTAATTTGAACCAATATCTGATTGCTTTTATTGAACTATCTATACTCATCGGATATCTTCCTAGTTCTCTCCGTATACTAAATTGTTTGGCGTTTTTCTTCCCTACCCCCCATGTATCTTTTACATGCGAATAGATGTATATTTTCCACCGCTGAATAACGAGTTAAACCCCATACTTCTGCTGCGTACAGTAGCAGTGGCTTGACTTGTGTATCAAAAGCTTAAAAAAATATATTTATATCTAAGTGTCCTAAGCTATACATTGTTTTCATTATTTCACCTATTTTCCCTTTCGCCCTTCCTGCATATTCTGAAAGTGAAATATCTACTGAGAGTTTAGTCGTTAGAGTGAAACCTAAGTATTTGTAGCTGTTTACTACCTCAATTTCTTCCCCTTTGTAGTTCCATTTTTCTAGTCTGCCAAGGTATCCTCCCTTTTCTAAAGACCATGATTTTTGTTTTTTGGAGATTAACCTTTAGTCCAATGCGGTCCGAGGCTTCCTGTAGGTTCTTAATGTGGTTTTGCAGGCCTGCTGGTGTTCTTGCTATTAAAGCTATGTTTGAATATGTAGTCTTCGCCCTGAGTAAGGTCTACAACAGAAGCTGAAGTAGCATGCACGGAGAAAATTACCATGGCTTTCCTTAGCTTCAGTTTGAGAGAGAGAGAGAGAGGGAGAGAGAGAGAGAGAGAGAGAGAGAGAGAGAGAGAGAGAGAGAGAGAGAGAGAGAGATTTATGTATGTCTGTGTGTACGCTCAAGTGTGTGTGTGTGTGTGTGTGTGTGTGTGTGTTGTGTGTGTGTGTGTGTGTATGTGTGTGTGTGTGTGTGTGTGTGTGAGAGAGAGAGAGAGAGAGAGAGAGAGAGAGAGAGAGAGAGAGAGAGAGAGAGAGAGAGGAGAGAGAGAGAGAGAGAGAGAGATCATTCCTGAAATCGATTCTTTTCAGCTTATTATTATTCACTGATCTATAAATGATCCATTATCATGCACATACAGCTTCTCTTCCAGATGGAACTCTCCTGGCTATTTTTTTTTTTTTTTCTATTTTTTTTTTTTTTTAATCACTGTTTCTCCTTTTCTGTCTGGTTTCCATTTTTTTCTCCAAACTCCACATTATCATTTTTTTTTTTTCAATTTCAGTTTTGTATATTTACCTCTGGCAGGAGGTACTAGTTTTTTGAGTTTTCCTCACAGAAAGATTTTCTAATCTTTGTGAATTTTCTCAGTGAAGACGTTGCTGTCTTTTTAGATACAAGTGATTAAATTTCCCACATTCTTCACATGTAACAACTGATACTCCGTAATCAGAACTGGCGACGGGACAATATATCACACGGTACGTGTTGATTCGCTATTTTCTCGTTTGTAAAAAAAAAAAAAAAAATCAGTCAAACATCGGGGGCACACCAGGGGGTTACCTCTGGTTCACGTGTATGAGTTTTCTCCCCTTTTGAAAACAATGTCTAGGTGTCTGTCAGTCTACTCGCTGCTGCATGTCATTAGTTGTCCACCTTTATCTCAGTTAGCAGATTAGCTGATAGAGTATGTCCATCTCAACAAAGTCATTACGGCGCTGAAATGACTGAGTTAGAACTAGATTTTTCCAAGTAGCTCGTAAACACAGCATGTATTTTCTAATTTGAAAACAACATTCTGTCCTTACCGTCTTTTAAGTGCATGAACATTTTCTTCTGTCAGAGATGGTGAAGAAGTAGGCATAGTAACTGAAGAGATGACCATTTGATCAGAATGTTTTAGCAACTTATCTCCCCTTCGCATTTTTTTTGTGGCAATAAAAACTATTCGCCCCTTTGTGTGGTTAGACTCAGCCACGTCTCGCCATATGCATTTTTGTGGCAGTAAGAATTATTCGCCCCTGTGTGTGGTTAGACTCAGCAACTTACCTCCCTTTGCATTTTTGTGGCAGTAAGAATAATTCGCCCCGGTGTGTGGTTAGACTCAGCAAATTACCTCCCTTTGCATTTTTGTGGCAATAAGAATTATTTGCCCCTTTGTGTGGTTAGACTCAAACTGAAGTAATAGTTCCTTTCCCTTTCTTTTTTTTTTTTCTTTCCTAAAAGCGATGCACCCTTTTTTGGAGGGGGGGGGGGGGGGGGG
>JADBJO010005678.1:62500-65000 GCA_016801955.1 Conus betulinus | reverse complement strand
GTACTCACACTCAAACACTCACACCAACAAGCACAAGTGCACTACACACACACTGCACGTAACTTGTTGACCATCTCATTAAAAAAAAAATGATATTATGATGCCCTCATCCCTTTTCACAACCACCCCCCCTCCCCCCTCACCCACACATACACAGAGTTACAGACAGTCACACACATGTACACCCTCCATACAGTTTACTATTTCCATCTTTTTCTTCTCTTTGTACTGTAACGAAACGCTTGACAAAACCCATCCAATCGGTCCCACTCAAACCCCAAACCAAAGAATAGATTTCAAATCTATGCCCACTCTCCCCCCTCAAACCGTCCCACCCCCCTTCCCTGTTCACAAAGAACGACAGGAACGGCCTGACTGACACGATCTATGACAACGGAACATATTGCATCACGGTAAATCCGTGACGCCTTTCGTTCTTATCGACCTACCTCTCTGCCCCTCTCAAGGCTCTTTCACTCCCACGCGGGTTATACCTACGACGCAGTAAAATAAACACTGCATTTTAACAATGGCCCGTCGTACCCCCCCCCCCCCCCACCCCGTGACACAAAGGCACGACGCCGCTCTCTCCATCCCCTCCCCCCCCCTTCCCCTCATATCTACAGTCCGTGTTCTTGCAGACCTTTGGTAGATGATGTCACTGAGTTTCTCCCCGAGAGTCTTTGTCTATACGGACGCATGAATTAACCAACCACGGATTAAGAAAACAATTTTCCGAGGCGAATGGTGGTAAGACTAGACCCCTCCCCCTCTCACTCCTGATTTGTCTGCTAGAACAGAAATCTGATTTGGCAGTTTAGAATTCATATACCAGACACGTAGGGTCGCGACTTCACTGACCCCTCAAGACTGCCTGTAGATGAGAACAGTGGAAGACAAAGGGACGACTAGAGAAGGCCTGGTAAACTCCTGGTACTCCTTGACCTCCAGTCTCATTCACTGTTCATTCCCAGGAAAAGTGAGTTGGAACTATATTTTACATCCTTGAATCTATGTATTGATTTTTGTATGCTGTGTGGGTTAACATGGTAACGTTGTACAAATACTTGGTGACATTTATTAAACTGATGAATGATTATTCGGTGTAGTAGTTCGCTTGCCATCATATGGCAAAAGCTCTCTCTCCATGTGGTTAGAATTCTTTGTTAACAATCTGACCACTATTCTTTGTGTTCACCCTGGCGTTTGCCAGTATGCAATTCTGTCTATTAAGATAATAATTCAATGATTAATTTTGATCAGGAAAACAGTATGCCTGTGTTAGGTTAAAAACTATTAAGCTGATTCATAAATACTGGTGATTGTTGGAATGATTTGTAGTGCAGGACCTTAAGTCTACACCACATGTGTACTTGGACTAAGTGTAGCCCAAGTCAGTGTTATTTAATTCATATGAAACATGGAAGAGTGTTTTGACTGAAACGGTGTAACATTGTATTACTGTCTCCTACCCTTTTGTAAGCTTAACTGAGCATTTAAATAAAAGTGGAGATTAATAGGTATAGCAGAAACTCTACCATAGAGAAAAACTTTGCTGGCTGAGTCTCACTCCTATTCTAAAAGATAGAAACAAAGGGTAAATGTGTGCACTCAACAAACCAGCCATCAGATTCTCACCTACAGACCAAGTTCTCTTTATCGCAGAACTGGGATCCTGGTCACGATACATAGTATAGCTGAACCCTAATCTGGGACTATGCCAAAAGCCGGGGCAACGCCAGACACCAAGGCTTCACTGTAAACCAGGGTGACACCAGACAACCAGTCTACACCAGTGGGGCAGTCACCAGCCACAGGAGAGATCAGCTACCCTCTCTGATATAAGCTAAGTTAGCTACCCACCTGGACCCAAATCCATCAGACCCTCACCCTCACTTTCTGATGAAACAGTGAGAACCCGTCTATGAGTACCACTCTGGCTACTGCACTGGGTGTATGCAAGTGAAGTGGATGTGTATTAAAAGTATGCATTCAATGTAACTTATACAGGCCCACTGTATGCCAACTTAAGCTACTGCACAGAGTGCAAGCAAGTAAAGCAGAAGTGAGAAAGGGCCCCTCATTGTTGTTGTTCAATAACTAAAATTTAGCCTACTCAAGTGACATGTCAATACTTACCTATGTGTAAGCAAGTAAAGTTGATGTGTGAAATTGCACTAACTTGTGTCAGTTCTCTGTTGTTCAACTGAATGCTGAATGCTTGAACTTCTCTCTTCAATTCTGTCTCTCAGAGCTACAAGTACTGGCCTAAGGAAAATTATCTCAGAGCCATTCTTCAGTATTTTAAGAAGACCCAGAGTGAAAACAAAAACTTCTTTGATGACTAGTACCCAAAAGTTGCTCCTTCCACCACTAGTAAGAGAGAGGAGGTAGGTGAAATGTCAAGATAATTCTCATCGAGAAATATTTCCAAGTCCTCCCCCTAGAGGACCCACCTACCACTCAAATCTCTTGTCACATGTATTGCCACTCCACCTTC
>JADBJO010005678.1:50000-57500 GCA_016801955.1 Conus betulinus | reverse complement strand
GGGTCCCTCTCTCCCCGTCCTCTCCCCCTGTCTGTCTGTATGTCTGTGTCCCTCTCCCCCCCTCTCTCTCTGTCTGTCTGTATGTCTGTGTCCCTCTCTCTCCCTCCTCTCTCTGTCTGTCTGTATGTCTGTGTCCCTCCTCTCCCCCCCTCCTCTCTCTGTCTGTCTGTATGTCTGTGTCCCTCTCCCCCCCTCCTCTCTCTCTGTCTGTCTGTATGTCTGTGTCCCTCTCTCCCCCTCCTCTCTCTCTCTGTCTGTCTGTATGTCTGTGTGTCCTCTCCCCCTCCTCCTCCTCTGTCTGTCTGTATGTCTGTGTCCCTCTCTCCCCCTCCTCTCTCTGTCTGTCTGTATGTCTGTGTCCCTCTCTCCCTTTCCTCTCTCTGTCTGTCTGTATGTCTGTGTCCCTCTCTCCCCCTTCTCTTCCTGTCTGTCTGTATGTCTGTGTCCCTAGCTCCCCCTCCTCTCTCTGTCTGTCTGTATGTCTGTGTCCCTCTCTCCCCTTCCTCTCTCTCTCTGTCTGTCTGTATGTCTGTGTCCCTCTCTCCCCCTTCTCTTCCTGTCTGTCTGTATGTCTGTGTCCCTAGCTCCCCCTCCTCTCTCTGTCTGTCTGTATGTCTGGGTCCCTCTCTCCCCGTCCTCTCCCGGTCTGTCTGTATGTCTGTGTCCCTCTTCCCCCCCTCTCTCTGTCTGTCTGTATGTCTGTGTCCCTCTCTCCCCTTCCCTTTCTCTCTGTCTGTCTGTATGTCTGTGTCCCTCTCCTCTCCCCCCCTCTCTCCCTCCTCTCTCTGTCTGTCTGTATGTCTGTGTCCCTCCCTCCCCCCTCCTCTCTCTGTCTGTCTGTATGTCTGTGTCCCTCTCTCCCCCTCCTCTCTCTGTCTGTCTGTATGTCTGTGTCCCTCTCCCCTCCTCCTCTGTCTGTCTGTATGTCTGTGTCCCTCTCTCCCCCTCCTCTCTCTGTCTGTCTGTATGTCTGTGTCCCTCTCTCCCTTTCCTCTCTCTCTCTGTCTGTCTGTATGTCTGTGTCCCTCTCTCTCCCCCTTCTCTTCCTGTCTGTCTGTATGTCTGTGTCCCTAGCTCCCCCCCTCCTCTCTCTGTCTGTCTGTCTGTCTGTGTCCCTCTCTCCCTCTCCTCTCTCTGTCTGTCTGTATGTCTGTGTCCCTCTCTCCCCCTTCTCTTCCTGTCTGTATGTCTGTGTCTCTCTCCCCCTCCTCTCCCTGTCTGTCTGTATGTCTGTGTCCCTCTCCCCCTCCTCCTCTGTCTGTCTGTATGTCTGTGTCCCTCTCCTCCTCCTCTCTCTGTCTGCCTGTAAGTCTGTGTCCCTCTCCCTGTCCTCTCTCTCTCTCTGTCTGTATGTCTGTGTCCATCTCCCCCCTCCTCTCCCTGTCTGTATGTCTGTGTCCCTCTCCCCATCCTCTCCTTGTCTGTATGTCTGTGTCCCTCTCCCCCTCCTCTCCCTGTCTGTATGTCTGTGTCCATCTCCCCCCTCCTCTCTCTCCCTGTCTGTATGTCTGTGTCCATCTCCCCCTCCTCTCCCTGTCTGTCTGTATGTGTCCCTCTCCCCCCTCCTCTCCCTGTCTGTCTGTCTGTCTGTGTCCCTCTCCCCCCCCCCTCCTCTCTCTGTCTGTATGTCCCTCTCTCCCCCCTCCTCTCTCTCCCTGTCTGTATGTCTGTGTCCCCTCTCCCCCCTCTGTCCGGAGTGTAGGTGATCAGCACAGCGCCATGTCAGTGACAACAGAAGGGGAGGGGGTGAGGTAGGGGAAGTTGGAGGGGAGGGAAAGTGGGAGGGGGGGGGGAGGGAGGGGGACAGTCATCGACCTCAGCCGGGAGGTCAGCATTCAAGGAGGGGACAGCATGATGGAGTGGGGATGGTGGCTGCTGGAGGCAATCACCACCGGGAACTCTCTACCTTCCTTCTGTGTGTGTGTGTGTGTGTGTGTGTGTGTGTGTGTGTGTGTGTGTGTGTGTGTGTGTGTGTGTGTGTGTGTGTGTGTGTGTGTGTGTGTGTGTGTGTGTGTGTGTGTGTGTGTGTGTGTGTGTGTGTGTGTGTGTGTGTGTGTGTGTGTGTACATGCGTGCGTGCACAGAGAGAGAGAGAGAGAGAGAGAGAGAGAGAGAGAGAGAGAGAGAGAGAGAGAGAGAGAGAGAGAGAGAGAGAGACAGACAGACAGACAGACAACAGACAGACAGACAGGCAGAACTAGAGAGTGAGTGAGTGTGTGCGCACGCGCGCGCTGGCTCGCGCGCATTCGTGTTGTGTTTGTTTGTGTGTAGATCTATTTCTGTGCGTTGTCCAATCTTCTGTGGCCCTCTGGTGGCCTGAGTCCCACAACGCTTCTGCTCCGGCCATACCGTCTGCAGCAACACCCATGACGTGTCCTGCAGCAGCTCTGGCACCAGCCTTCCACAGCTCATCGTCAATACTGATCTGCCTCCACGCCACTACCCACCAGAGGAGACACTGCACTGCCGCCGAGTCACCTCTGGTGGCGTTCAGCGGAGCTTGCGCTGATCGAGAATTCTCAGGACATACACCAACGAAGCCCTTTGCGGAGAGTTTGGAAGTGAGGCGACTGTAGGCAGAAATTGAAACGAATCTTTAAGAGTCATTCTTACCGCCCAAAACAAGGACACCACAAGTGACAAGACAAAAACACGACGCGTTTCGACCTCTCAGGTCTTCTTCAGGCAAGATCAGCAAACGTTCAGGGACAATGACAACGAAGAACGAGCGATCACTTGTCTTGTCATATTCATTTTCATTCAATGCCCGTCTGGCGCCGAATAGGAAGATAGATAAGTGACTGCTCGTTCGTTTTGCTTGTCCGGAGCATTGCTTATATTGCCTGAAATAGACCTAAGAGGTCGAAACGCGTCGTGTTTTATCTTGCAACTAAAAAGTCGAAAAGCTCTTTGTTGTTGATGACAATAATTGTCTTGACGTGGGGCTCAGGGGGCGTGAGCGTCCGGATTCAGAGGGCGCCACCCACCACGTCTGTCCAAGGACAGTTCCCCATGACCTCGGCGATACTGATGACCTCCACATGTTCCCCATGACCTCGGCGATACTGATGACCTCCACATGTTCCCCATGACCTCGGCGATACTGATGACCTCCACACGTTCCCCATGACCTCGGCGATACTGATGACCTCCACACGTTCCCCAGGACCTCGGCGATACTGAAGTTCTCGACACAAAAACTCAAGGGCGCAGACGTCAAGAGGAAATGAAAACTGAGGTAACCACAATACGCAGGGCATGACTGGCCACAGAACTGTATTAACAAACAATAACATAGCATTTGTATAGCGTCTTGCTAAAGGTTCTAGGCGCGCTAACAATCCACACTCTCGTGTACACAACAGTCTGCCTACCTGGGTAGTGCCGACTGAAGAGCTGCCTGCCGGTGTTTTCATTCAGTCGTTTCCCGTGTCCTCCAGTCAATATCGTTCACTCAGTTTCTTTACTTCCTTCATTCTTTCCATTTCTCACGCAGGGTGCATGCTATGTGTAACGTGTCATCCATACCAACGGCCAAACTGACCTTCTCTCCCGAAAGTTGGTGATGGGATTTTACTTGTGTGCAAGATGTTATGCGTGCGTTCACAAACAGAACCTCGGTTAATGGTCTCATTCGAAGGACTATTTGGAAAATGGAGTCAAAACGAAGGTTAACTCCGAGGGAATCCCCCTGTACCGAAATGATCCGGCAGAGATTCGAACCCGCAAACCCAAGGATCACCAAGATTATGAATCCCTCGCTCTACCAACTGAGCTATTTGGCCCCCATTGTGGAATTGTTCATGCCGACCGACGAGGAGGAAGATGATAATGATGAGGTTATGGAGTTCCGTTCTGCTCAAGGACCACAGAATAGGGTTATAATCTTCTTTCTTTTAATGGTATATTCCGATGCCAATGAAGCCTGAGAGATACAGACACCCTGCAGTGTTGGTCAGATAATTTGAGCAACACTCTCAGAAATGCATCACATCAGAGGAATGACACTGATCTGTTGTACCAGTGTTCCTGATGTGGGGCCGAAGCAGACTCCGCTCAGAGTAGGTGTCGGCTGGAGGCCGACCAATTCTACAAATAAATGTCTCTCTGATGAGAACCGAACCCACTACACCCCCAGCCTCCCGCGACCTGTGATGCTAACCACTACACCACTGCTGATGCTCTCTGCCTCTCTCTCTCTCGCTCGCTATATCCCCCCCCCCCCCTGCTCCTCTCTCTCTTCATTCACGTACCTATTTATCTGTTCATGTGTCTGTCTCTGGTTTTATCTGTCTGTTTTTTTGATTGTCTGTCTGTACTTTTCTCCCTCCCTCCTACCCCCCTCTCTCCCTCCCTCCTAGCCACCACACACTCACACACATACGCACGCGCGCGCGCGCGCATACTCACACACACATACACATACACGCACATACACATACACACACACTCACTAACACTCAAACACACACTAACACTCAAACACACACACACACACACACACACACACACACACACACACACACACACACACACACACACACACGCACACACACGCACTGACTGACTGAAACCAATTTATTGTCAGATTAACTCATAGTTGTACTACACACACACACACACACACACACACACACACACACAACACACACGACACTGAGATCGACAAAAAAAAAACCCTGTATGTATCATTTGCATGAATAATAGCGATATCTACCCGTTCAGACACGGGGTGGGCCGTGGAGGTGGGGGAGGGTGGGGGTGGGGTGGGGGGGTGGGGAGGTCAGGAAATGAGCATCAAGGGAGAAATTTCAGGGGAGGAGATTCTGGAGGCAAGTCCATGAAACAGGACATTGTCATTGTTCACGAGCAGACAGTGGGTATGAAGAACGTGCGGCCGTCTGCTTCATTGACCCCGCCTGAGCCCTCTCTCCGTCCGTCTGTCTAATTGTCTCTGTCTCCTTCCGTCTGTCTGTCTGTCTGTCTGTCTGTCTCTCTATGTCTCTCTCTCGCTCACGCACATGCATGTGCGCGCACACACATACATACATACATACACACGCACGCGCGCGCGCACACACACACACACACACACACACACACACCACACACACACACACACAAAACGCACGCACGCGCGTGCATGCACACACACACACACACACACACACACACACACACACACACACACACACACACACACACACACACACCACACACACACCCGCGTGCGCGCGCGCACGCATTAGTGCGCGACTTGTTGGCCACTCTTAATGACTCAAAAGCTGCAGTTACGAAAGCGTTATAAATAAGCTTATTTCAATTAGAACTTGTCTGCGTTTACGAAAGCGTTATAAATAAGCTTATTTCAATTAGAACTTGTCTGCGTTTACGAAAGCGTTATAAATAAGCTTATTTCAATTAGAACTTGTCTGCGTTTACGAAAGCGTTATAAATAAGCTTATTTCAATTAGAACTTGTCTGCGTTTACGAAAGCGTTATAAATAAACTTATTTCAATTATAATTTGTTTATCACTTTGAATATAATGTTTTAGTTTGTCTTCCTAACGCATTCTGAATGAGTCATTTTGTAGTATGGTGATATTCCATTTTTCATCTGAGCACATGAGTGTCTTGTGCATGATTCACCATTCTTATACCGTTTCGCTTTTACTCGGATATCTTTTTTCAAAATTGGTTTTTAGTGTTTCTTATAGTTTCCATGGCAAAGTGGATACATCTGCGTGGTGTATGTGACGTGCCAACAGTCTGTATTTCATTATACCAGCCGCCGTGGCGAAGTGGTTAGTGGTGCGAACTTCCGGCGAGGAAAGTCGTGGATTCGATTCCTATCAGAGACATTCATTCGTGGGATTGTTTGCGCCCCGACCGGCTCCTTACCACAGCTGAGTTTGCACTGAGCTCTGAAGAAGATGGGACCACACATTTGAGTTTGTCCACATGGTGGACGCATTTCTGAGAGTGTCGCTCAAATTTCCTGCAGGTGTCTGTGTCTCTCGGGCCTGGTTGACACTAGAATAAATCATGAGCGTAAGCACGGAGTATAACCCTTTGTCACTCAGACTCAGACCAGAATAAAAAAAAAAAAATCAGCAGCATCATCTTCATCATCCTCATGCTCATCGATCAGCAATCAAAGGTGTTTCAAATTCTCTGGCCTGTCCTGCTTTCAAGGGGACTGCAGTTTTGATTTTCCCTCTACCGATAGAGACAACTTCATGGGCACTCTCGCAGGACGGACGCAGTGGCACCCTTCGGAGTTCATGCAAGCTGGCTCCGCGACTGAGCAACAATTGTCGTCAGTAGGGGGCTTAGTAGGTGGTGTCCTGCGTATGTTGGATCAAAACAGGCGCCACTGAACACCACCGAAGTGACTCTAGCAGCAGTGCAGTGTCTCCTCTGGTGGGTTGCCTCTTGACGACTTGACATTGGCTGCTGCCTGTGGATTGAAGGTGCCGGAGCTGTGGCTGGACAAGCCAGCCTGTGGCTGTGGACGGGGGACTGGAGTGATTGGAGAGGAGGCAATGCCAGAGTTGGCACGCAACATTGGACAGAAATTAAGCAACAAAAATCACTTCTGCTTGTCTACCTGCTATCGTAAAACTGGATGAGCCTGCCAACAGAGCGGGCAGACTGCGCTATGTCAGTTCTTGCTTTCACTCTCTTGGACTTGCATGATGTGAGATACAACCATTTTCAGATTTCCATGAAAACCTTGTTCAGAGATGTCCCCCCCTGACGCGATCTTTCGAGTTCTTGAAAGAGATTAACATTTTACATCGGATCCGAGATTTTACAGTGGAAAGATCTTTTTAACAAAATTTCGGATGGGTTTTGAGATGTATTTTAAAGAATTGTGTGACTTGTGAGTTGATTTTAACGTGGTTGATTTTTATTCTGATATGGCCCTTTGTGGTCGGCTGGGCTATAAGCAACATTACCTTACCTTACCTTACCTTACCTTACCTTACCTTACCTTACCTTACCCTCTTCTTCCTATTCTTTTTCCTTTTTTTTTTCGGTTTTGCTTTTTTTTTTTTTTTTTTACTGCTAGGCATTTGAAAGCACTAGCATGGATGATAAGTTGAGCGAGAAGGTTTTTGTTTTCTTTGTAATAAGTGACTAATATCAACTGGCCACAAAAAGACATGAAATCAACCACTGAACTGACCTGAATCAACAACACTGGCGGGAATGAGTCTCGCCGATTTTGTCGCCGACACATCACGTGAATATCAGCGTGGAAGCCGGCTGTTTGGATAGCACCGACCTGACATATCCGGGCTGATCACACATGGCATCACCAAGCCATGAGATCAATAAGAAATGACAGCGGGAGGCGCCTGGAAGGCGATAGACAAAGTGATGGAATGGTCGATCAGGCGCGCAGCAGCAGCAGGCAGGCAGTGACATGATGAATGTGTGATGGCGGTGAAAGATAACAGGCCATTGTGGACGTCGGTCATGACCATTGCCAAC
>JADBJO010005678.1:40000-45000 GCA_016801955.1 Conus betulinus | reverse complement strand
GCTTGTGCGTGTGCGTGTGTGTGTGTGCACGCTCGCACGTGTGTGTGTGTATGTGTGTATGTGGTGTGTGTGTGTGTGTGTGTGTGTGTGTGTGTGTGGTGTGTGCGCGCGCGCGCGCGCGTGCGTGCGCGCACACGCGAACGCGCGGGCGTGGGTTGGTGTGTACGGGATTAAATATTTAGAAAAGAATATGTTTAGCCAGAAAGGGAGGAGTAAAACCAAAACATCAATTAGATTTTTTTTTTTCAAAAATATTGACATGGTTATGATTTCGTGACGTAATTGACATGCGTTAAACACACGCGTAATTGCGCGAAACTGCGGAACGGGCATAGGCAAAACCTTTTTTTATGTTTGTGTGTACGGCGATTAAATATTTAAGATTTATTTTTTTTAGCACATCAATTAAGATTTTTTTTTTTCAAAATATGTTATTTGTTATGATTTCGGGTACGTGCTGAAAACTCACACCAATGTAGAAACTACGCTAATTGCTTGAAACTACCACTGACATAGCAAATTTTTTTTTTTTCTTTCCCAGTGGAACCAGTTTAAATTCGTAAATGAAAACAGAATAATATACATGACGAAGCTCTTTGGTCTACAGTCTTCCAGAAATGTTGTGACATAAGCGAGATTAAATGACAAGGAATTGGGCCACAACATTTAGCGATCAGCGTGATTACTGTGCAGAAATGATTCTTAAAAAAAAAAAAAAAAAAAAAAAGAATGCCTCTTTTGTAAAGAAGAAAAAAAAAACTTATCAGTCAACACGCCTTTTTTTTGAAAACGCTCCTATCCATGTGTAAAAGTTTCTGCATTGGTTTTCGAGACTTAATGATCAATGGGATTTATCCTTTACCAAATATATCATTTCTTTTTTCTCGAAGTGATTGAGGAGTGTACTGGATGAATTTTGCTGCTTGTCAAATTTCTTTTTTTTTTTTTTTTTTTTTTTTTTTGCGAAAAATACATTTGCAAAAAAGACGATTGCTTTCACAGCTGTTGAAAAGAAATTCAAAACAAAAAAGCGTGTTTTCGCTGTTGATGTGTGATCCACACAAAGTTTTCCAAACACCTCAGCATGCTCCTGCATCATGTTTACCTTTAGTTGTGCGACACATTTCACTAGCACATTCTGTTATCTGTGTGTTTAGCACTCGCACATCTCTGCCTGTCAGTTTGTCCATCTCTGTCAATTGTTTCTCTCACTCTCTCTCTCTCTCTCTCTCTCTCTCTCTCTCTCTCTCTTTCTCTCTCTCTCTTTCTTTTCTTTCTTTCTTTTCTTTCTCTCTTCCCCACCCTCTCTCTCTCTCTCTCTTCTCCCTCCCCCTCTCTCTCTCCCTCTCCTTCTTCCTCCTTCTCTTCTCCTCCCTCTCTCTCTCTCTCTCTCTCCTCTCCCGTCTGCCTCTCTCCCCCTCTCTCTCTCTCTCTCTTTCTCTCTCCCTTCTCTCTCTCTCTAAAACCTCCTCTCTCTCTCTGCCCCTTCTCTCACCCTTCTCTCTCTCTCCCCTTCTCTCTCTCCCCCCTTCTCTCTCTCTCTCCCTTCTCTTTTTTTTTTTAATAGGAACACATAAAGAAAGTATTTCTCTGGACAACAGCGACAGTATTTACAAACATCAAAGAAAGTCATGTAGCATGTCACATACATGTCTCTCCCCTCCCTCTCTCTCTCTCCCCCCCCCTTCTCTCTCTCTCTCTCTCCCCCCTCTCTCTCCCCTTCTCTCCTCTCTCTCCTCTCTCTCCCCTCTCTCTCCTCCCCCCTCCTCCTCTCTCTCCCTTTCTCTCTCTCCCCTTCTCTCTCCTCTCCTCTCCCCTCCAAACGCTCTCTCTCCTCTCCTCTCTCTCTTCTCCTCTCGTTACACAAATACAGCAGAGAGAGAGAGGAGGGGGACCAGTAACGTGGGAGGGAAATAGGAGGCGAGAGAGAGAAAAAAAGAGAGAGGGGGTGGAGGGGTAGGGTGGGTCGGGAGATGGAATCGTTTCATGAATGCAGTCGGTTTTAACGCGAAGGAGACGAGGATCGTCAACAATGGACTGAAACTGTTGACGCCGCTGAAAAAAAAAGCCAACGACTGTACTGCTTGCCCGTGTCATCGTGCACCCCAAGTACTGGACATGACAAAACAACAACAACCAACAACAACAACAACAACAACAACAAAACAACAACAACAACAACAACAATAAAAACTGGACGAAAATAGGGAGAGAGAAAGAGAGAGGGAGAAACAGAACGGGGAAAAAGCGTTTACAACAGCAAGAGAGAGAGAGAGAGAGAGAGAGAGAGAGAGAGAGATAGAGAGAGAGAGAGAGAGAGAGAGAGAGAGGAGAGAGAGAGAGAGAGAGAGAGAGAGAGAGAGTTCAGACTTCAGACTTCAGACTTCAGATTTTTTATTCAATAAGGCCATTGGCCCATTTGAAGGGGAATGAACACAATCATTCACTTTTAAATATAAGACACACATGATTTACAGAGAAAACAAAAAACAACAATACAGCAAGACTATCTAAGACGTCATTATTTCTCTGATCTTAAACGCCTTAAACAGAAACATACCTAAATTCCTAACAACCTTATAACTATTAGAGCTAAGTAGTAACTGCAAACGAACTATACATGGGCGGCTGTGATATTTTCTGTGGGATAATTTTTTTACGAATATCTTCTAAAGCTGGACAAAGGAACATAAAGTGTATTTCATTTTCCCTCACCTTACATACACAATGGACATACCAAGTCATTTGGTCTATGTTGTCTGTATCTTAAGTAATGGGTCCTTATGTCCGATACACCAACTCTGAATTTAGCAATTGATCTTTTCAGATGCATATCCAAATCAAACTTCAAATAAGGTTGAGTACAAGGAAAACTAGAGTAATTTCTGTACAAATCATAACGTCCACACTACTTTGGATATGATCGTCCCACATTTGCCATCTGCAGTCAGTCAACCTTTGTCGGAAAACACGAATAAACTGGCTTTGATTTCCAACACCCTGAGTCAGCCAGACATCCCCAAATCCATGCTTACACAGAAACAGACGTACATTTGAAACCCAGTTTGTTTTTCCCTTTACATCTAATTCGAACAACATTTCATAAGACTTACGAGGCATTCTATAATGTTCCATTTGTAAAGCTTTAAACCAATACCGAACACACATCTAATGGCTGAACAAATAAACAGTGGATATCTATTGGTCTCCCCATATACCAAATCATTTGAAACACGCCTGTCAAGACCTAGACACCTCTTCAAAGCAAATAAATGTACTGCCTCGCAATGAACAACAGCATTATCTAAACCCCAAATTTCAGCCCCATATAAGAGAGAGAGAGAGAGAGAGAGAGAGAGAGAGAGAGAGAGAGAGAGAGAGAGAGAGAGAGGAGAGAGAGAGAGAGGAGAGGGAGAGGGGAAGAGGGAAGGGGGTAGAGGGGGAAAACACAGAGGGAAAGGGTTTTCAACAGAGAGAGAGAGAGAGAGAGACAGAGAGACAGAGAGAGAGAGACACAGACAGACAGACAAACACACACACACACACACACACACACACCACACACACACACACACACACACACACACACACACACAGAGGCAGACAGACACGTACACACATACATACACAGACACACAAACACACACACACATACACACACACGCAAACACACACACACACACACACACACACACACACACACACACACACACACACACACACATAACACACACACGCAAACACACGCATATAACACACACACACACACACACACACCACACACACACACACACACACACACACACACACACACACACACACACACACACACACACACATATATACATACTCACACAGACAGACAGACGGACAGACAGACAGACAGAGACACACACACAGACAGACAGAGACAGACAGAGACAGCACGAAAGTGAATGAACTCACCGAGGCCAAAACAACATAGCACGTTCGTGACTCCGCCGTCTGTTTCCAAAGGCTGGTAGCCAGACGCTCTGGCCACTTGTCGTGACGTCACGCCCACCAGCCCTCTACGTCTTGAAGCCAGCCCAGGTGTCCGTTCCTCACTGCATCTGCCCCTGACAGCCAAGACAACACAGCCATCTGTTTTTAACACACTTTACCGACAGCAAAGACAACACAGCCATCTGTTTTTAACACACTTTGCCGACAGCAAGACAAACACAACCATCTGTTGGGGTCTGTTGTTGAACACACTTTAACACACTTTGCTGAAAGCAAGAGAACACAGCCATCTGTTTTTTAACACACTTTGCTGACAGCAAGACAACACAGCCATCTGTTTTTAACACACTTTGCTGAAAGCAAGAGAACGCAGCCATCTGTTTTTTTAACACACTTTGCTGACACCAAGACAATACAGCCATGTTTTTAACACACTTTGCTGACAGCAAGACAACACACAGCCATCTGTTTTTTAACACACTTTACCGACACCAAGACAACACAGCCATCTGTTATCTGTTTTTAAAACCCACTTGCTGACAGCAAGACAACACAGCTATCTGTTTTTAACACACTTTGCTGACAGCAAGACAACACAGCCCTCTGTTTTTAACACACTTTACCGACAGCAAGACAACGCAGCCCTCTGTTTTTAACAACACACTTTACCGACACCAAGACAACACACCCATCTGTTTTTAACACACTTTACTGACACCAAGACAACACAGCCATCTGTTTTTAACACACTTTACCGACACCAAGACAACACAGCCATCTGTTTTTAACACACTTTACTGACAGCAAGAGGACACAGCCATCTGTTTTTTAACACACTTTGCTGACAGCAAGAGGACATAGCCCTCTGTTTTTTAACCCACTTTGCTGACAGCAAGACAACACAGCCCTCTGTTTTTAACCCACTTTGCTGACGATGGAATCCATTTCTTCACAGCACTGTCATCAGTCACTTACCCTAGCCAGGTATAACCGTGTGTTAAAGCAGCCTCTGCACC
>JADBJO010005678.1:27500-32500 GCA_016801955.1 Conus betulinus | reverse complement strand
TCAAGTTCCATCTTCTCTCTGCAAGTTGAAGGAGATTACCGCTGGAAGCATGCGGTCGTCGCGACCTCCGGGGTGATATGTGGAAAGAACTAGAGGCAGAGACGGGAGGGGAGGGGAGGGGGGGGGGGGGGGGGGGAGGGGAGGTGGAAACGTTCACTCACATTAGCTCGGAAACTCAGCAGTTATTGACGGTATGGGGGGGGGGGGGGGGGGGGGGGGGGGGGGGGCTAGTCGGTGGTGTCCTACGTATGTTGAATCAAAACGTACGCCACTGAACACGACCGACGTCACTCGGCCGCGGTGCAGTTTCTCGTCTGGCGAGTTGCCTGCTGGCGTCGTAATACTGGTTGTTTCTTGGGGTGGATAAAATCCCTAGGTGTGGCAGTGAGTAGGTTGTCGAAGTGAGCGGCATGGGAGAAATGCCGGGGGCCGGAATAGCTCAGTTGGTAGAGCGCCGGACTCGTAATCCAAGGGTTGCGGGTTCGAATCTCCGTCGGGCCGTTTCGGTACAGGGGGATTTTTCACTCGGAGTTAACACATAGTTCTGACTCCATTTCCCATACAGTCCTTCGAATGAGACTATAAACCGAAGTTCCGTGTGTGAACGCACGCACAACATCTTGCACACACGTAAAATCCCATCACCATCTTTCGGAAGAGAAGGCCAGTTTGGCCGTTGGTATGGATGACATGTAACATATAGCATTTTCTTTCCCCGAAGATGGAGTATGACTGCCTAAATGGCGGGATAAAAAACGGTCATACACACAAAACGCCACTCCCCTTTGTTGGGTAGATGGGATTAATATTTGTCTATCCGTATAGGGAGTGTCCGCAGGAGTATCAGCCTGCGTAGGCAGAAGAAGAAGGGGGAAATGCCACTGACATGGTACAGACGATGAGAAAGTGAACAAACAACAACAACAACAACACGACATCGATAATCAAACAACGTCGAGTACCCTAAAGCAAACACAAAACAACCACATTGCACTAATTTGCTGCTTTTTTGTCACTTGCATGAATCTCTGTGCAAACTACAGGTGGTTGCCCTCATCGGTTTTATTCATTGATTCATTTTCTTCTTTTATCCTGAAAGGAAATCCTAACTGAGGCTGGGAAATGTGAACAGATGAAGAGCGAACACGGAGGATAACTCTCGCTCCTATGATGAAATGATTACCTGCCCCTAACTCCAGACGAACGCCGCGATAGCAAATCGCCAAGCAGAAATGTCGACACAGAGCAAACAAGAAGGAATTTCCCCAAATCATCTTGTATGTATTAGCTGTTTCTTTATTGAACAAACAAACAAACAAACAAACAAAACAAGCTCAACATTATTCACATCTGTTACGCAATTGTAGAGATACCAGTACGATCTCTGTCTCTCTGTCTGTCTGCCTGTCTCTCTCTCTCTCTGTGGCCGGGCCTGTTTGTCTCTCCCTCCCTCCCCCCCCTCTCTCTCTCTGTGAGTGAGAGTGAGAGAGAGAGAGAGAGAGAGAGAGAGTGTGTGTGTGTGTTTGTGTGTGTGTGTGGGGGGGCATGCGCGTATGTGTGTGTGTGTGTGTGTGTGTGTGTGTGTGTGTGTGTGTGTGTGTGTGTGTGTGTGTGTGTGCGTGAGAGAGAGAGAGAGAGAGAGAGAGAGAGAGAGAGAGAGAGAGAGAGAGACAGAGAGACAGAGAGAGAGACAGAGAGAGAACAAGAAAAACACTGAGTCGAGCTTCAACTAAATTGACTCCATTGTGAGCATGATCAACAGCTATTAGAAAGTGCAGATGAAATTCTCTAATTCAACAGCTGACGACATTCCCAAGGGGAAAAAAAGAGAAAAAACATGGGTACGTTAAAAAAAAAAAAGAGAAAAAAAGGGCCCAACATGGGAGATAATTTCCACACGGAGCTCAAACGCTCACGGATTATATTCCTTTTCGGCGGCGCTGTTTCTGTTACGGTGATTAACCGAATAATTGTCGAGTTGGATGAGGATGAATAATGAATGATTCCACCGACAGAAAGGACAATGGATTGTGTGGTTCTGCGCAGGAATTTATTAGGTTTGCCATTGCAGCAAATCTACCAGCGTTTCACACACTACTTTATTATTGTCACTATCATGAATACTTATATACCGCCTATCCTCGGCTGGAGACCAAGCTCTAAGCGCTTTACAATCCACACTCGTTTACACAACAGGCTGCCTACCTGGGTAGTGCTGACTGAACAGCTGCCAGCTGGCGCTTCATTCAGTCGTTTCCCGTGTCATCCAGTCAATATCGTTCAATATCGATCACTCATTTTCCTTACTTCCTTCATTCTTTCCATTTCTCATGCAGGGTGCATGCTATGTGTAACGTGTCATCCATACCAACGGCCAAACTGCCTTCTCTTCCTAAAGTTGGTGATGGGATTTTATGTGTGTGCAAGATGTTATGTGTGTGCGTTCACACACGGATCAGTTCGAAGGTCGTTTGAGAAATGGAGTCAGTTAACTCTGAGGGGAAAAGAACCGATCCTAACTCCGAAAATCCCCGGAGGAGATTTGAACCCGTAACCCCACGATCACCGAGATTACGAGTCCGGTGCTACACCACTGAGCTATTTCTTCAGCCGGACAAACGTGCAAGTTCGTCGGAAGCTCAAAGGTCTTGATCAGGGGAGGTCATTCTCACAAGTATCACAACAGAGCAGAAGATCTTTTACAGAAAATATCTCTGCGTATTTGTTTGTTTGATTTTAGGTTTCCAAAGGATCACGGGTGAGGGATAGGGTTAGATTAGGTTAGGGTCAGGGTTACTACAGCTGGGGTTAGCTTTCGCAGAGGATTGAATTTCATTCGTCTTCGTGATTCATCTGACAAACTTGTCCTGTTTTACACGAAAACAAGACACGAGACACTAAGCCTCTTAGAGAAGCGTCTACGTCCGGTAATGATGTCAGCCATCGACACGATCACAATGTTCCAACAATCTTCTTCATCTTGGCTTGTAGCCACTCCCCATTTACCAGCCTGTTTTGCTCGGAATTCTCCCAGCTTCCCGCTTTTTGTATCGGAAGCTGGGTGTTGATCGTCTTCATTTACACTCCAGGGTTATCTCTTGGAATTAACGATGTTATTACACCCTCTTTTCTTTCCCCAGCTTCCCTTTATGATCAAAACAGCACGAAGCCACCGCTTCCCTCCCCCCCCCTCTCTCTCTCTCTGTATTGTCATTTAGCTACTCTGTGTGTGTGTGTGTGTGTGTGTGTGTGTGTGTGTGTGTGTGTGTGTCCGCGTGCGTGCGTGCGTGTGCGCGCGCGTGTGTGTGCGTGTGTGCGTGCGTGCATGTGTGTGCGTATGCTCGTATTGTCACTCAGAATGTTCCTGCTGCCCATTCATGGTATCTTAAGCATCATCCATAGTTCTATGGCAGTGTGATCCACGGATGCTGCAGGTAGGCTAGAACCTATTCAGCATTTCCCCATGAGTGTCCTCCCTTAGCACTGCTGAAACTGTGGGGTGGATGAAAACAGGCAACAGGGAGGACATTCTCTTGACAGGGAAGACGCAGTCAGCAACCGCAGCGACAGCGACATCGTCCACAGCCACAGCAACAACAGCACAGTAACCACGGAGCGCCGTTTCCAGGCGGCTGTGGCAACAACAGAGCTGGAATAACGAATGCTGTGTGTATAACAACAACAACAACAACAACAACAGCAGCAGCAGCAGCAACACAGCAGCAGTAGCAGAAGAGCAACAATACAATGTTGACATAGGTAACAGCGCAATGCCGTTGACATCAGCAACAATAGAACAATAACAACAGAACGCCATAGACATAAAACGAAAGGACAAGGACGAAGCGCCGTCCACAAATAGACACAACGACAGAACACCCTATATATTGTGCACAGATAGACACAGCAACGGAGCGCGGTATATACCGTGCATATATAGACACAACAACAGAACGCTGTATATACCGTGCATATATAGACACAGCAACAGAGCGCCGTATATGCCGTGCATATATAGACACAGCAACAGAACGCTGTATATACCGTGCATATATAGACACAGCAACAGAACGCTGTATATACCGTGCATATATAGACACAGCAACAGAGCGCCGTAAAAACCGTGCATATATAGACACAGCAACAGAACGCTGTATATACCGTGCATATATAGACACAGCAACAGAGCGCCGTATATGCCGTGCATATATAGACACAGCAACAGAGCGCCCTATATACCGTGCATATATAGACACAACAACAGAACACCGTATATACCGTCCGCAAACAGACACAACAACAGAACACCGTATATACCGTCTGCAAACAGACACAGCAACAGAACGCCGTATATTAACAACAGACGACTGGAAACATCAACAATAACAAGAACAAAACAGAACGCTGATTGCCAACAAAACAAGGACAGGAGATCTCCGTTTCTATAGATCGTTTGTGACAAAACACGAACCCTACTCAGTTTATTTTTATGAGCAACAACAGAATAAGAGCAACAGAACGCACTCTATACACGGCGAAAACAACAGAAGATAACAGAACCCCGTTTATATACGAAAGCAAGTGAACGCTGTTTACATACAACAGAGCACAAAGTGCACATAATGTACTGTATATATTAAATGTTGTGCCGTATATGTGTTATATAATGCGCTCGATAAATGTTATATAAAGCGCTAACTGAATGATGTATGATGCGCTCTATAAATGATATATAATGAACTTTGAAATGTAATATCTTGCAATATGTCAGTGCTATGTGATGCCGCATCTAAATGTTACAAACACTCTCTATATCAATACTATACATAATGCACTGTATAAAAATACGCAACATGCTATACCAACGTTGCATGATGCGCCATAGAATTGCTGTATAGTGCGCTATATGAATGTGAAACAAATGCGCTGTAGAAAGTCTATACGATGCGGGATATTAAAAAAGCACACAATACGATATAGAAGTGTTATATAAGGCGCTA
>JADBJO010005678.1:15000-22500 GCA_016801955.1 Conus betulinus | reverse complement strand
TCATTTTGTGACACAACATGTTGAAATGACGCAAAAGTACCAAACCTAGACACATTACGTCACTTTGTGACAAAACGTGCTGAAATGAGGCAAAAGTACCATAACTACAGACACATTACGTCATTTTGTGACACAACGTGCTGAAATGACGCAAAAGTGTCATAACTAAAGACACGCTGCGTCACTTTGTGACAAAAGGTGTCTCGTGTCAAAACGCGCTGCCACAGATCTGGAGGACGAAGCATGGACACATGTCGTGACAGCATTAGCTGATCCAGTTTCCGGGATGGAATCGCAGTGGCGCAAGAGAGAGAGAGAGAGAGAGAAGAGAGAGAGAGATAGAAGAGAGAGAGAGAGACGTCCATACATGCATACAACACAGAGCGATAGGCAGGACAGTGGTCCAGGGAGTGCGGACAAACAACCATAAGAGAGAAAGAGTACGAGAGAGAGATAGAAGAGAGAAAGAGAGAGAGAGATACTACAGGGACAGACAGACAGAGAGAGAGAGAGACAGACAGAGACAAAGGGGGGAGGCGACAGGGGGGGAAGATGGCGACGAACAAACAGTAGGCCTGATGATTCTGGGAGGTTGATGAGAGTAGAGAGAGAGATAGAGAGAGAGAGAGAAGTGACGAGACGAGAGGTACAAGACAGGAGAGGGATAGAGAGATGGGGGCAGACCTCTTGGGGGGCAAAGTCCGGGTGGAGGCGAGAGAGAGAGAGAGAGAGCGAGAGACGAGGAGAGAGAGGAGAGAGAGAAGGAGAGAGCGAGAGACAGGGGGGGAGAGGACAGAGAGAGACACACACACACAGACACACACACCCAGATAGAATAGAGATAGAGGAGAGAGAGAGAGATCATCCGGAGGGTTCTTAAAGTCTGAAGAATCTGGCAACACAGTTCCAACACATTAAAGGGTAAACTGATGGGTAATGGACATCAACTCTGCAAAGCCCCAGCTGTTCCTGCCCGAACGTCGAGAGAAAGAAGTGAAGGACGCTGTGAACACCTCTAAATGCACCACCTTGAAACTACCTCATGATACTTATCTCTATTGGGCTGCTGGTCTGTCTACATCAAATCAGAACCATTTCTCTCTCTCTCTCTCTCTCTCTCTCTCTCTCCTCTCTCTCTCTCTCTCCTCTCCTCTCTCTCTCTCTCTCTCTCCCCCTCCTCCGAGTGCTGGTCTGTCTATATCAAATCAGATCTCTCTCTCTCTCTCTCCTCTCTCTATCTCTCCTCTCTCTCTCTCTCTTTCTCTTTCTCTCCTCAATCTCTCTCACTCTCTCTCTCTCTCTCCTCTGTCTCTCTTCTTTCCTCCCCCCCCCCCCCTTTCTCTATCTCATCGGAGAGGGACGTAGCAGTAGTGCGGTGTCCTCATCTGATGAGGGAGCCGACAGACAACCTGACAACAACATAATTATCAGGAGGGGGAAGGATGATGATCATGAAAAAAGTAACACTCAAAAATATGAAGCAAAACAAACAAAACCAAAACCACCACCACCAACAGCAACAATCAAACGACAAACGACGACGACAACAACAACAGCAGCAGCAACAACAACAACAACATAATTATGCTCTATTTCAGTCCCAGAAATCTGCCAAAAGGGGCTGAAAACGGGTGGTTTACTAACCCTGGTGCCCCCCCCCCCCCCCCCCCCCCTCCCCAGTTTTTTTTCTGACAGGTGGCGCTGGACTGCTGACTCCATGTTTGGGTTTAGGGCTGGCTGAATAGTTTGCGCCCCATATACGCTTCTCCTCACTAACTCACGGCTGAGAAAGTGTGACTACCAAGATGGTTTTGTTTTTGCTCTAAGGTACCGTGGACTCCACTGTAGTACAACGTAAATTCTCTTTCTCTGGGTGGAGAGAGAGAGAGAGAGAGAGAGAGAGAGAGAGAGAGAGAGAGAGAGAGAGAGAGAGAGAGAGAGAGAGACAGACAGACAGACAGAGAGAGAGACAGAGAGGGAAATGAGAGAGAGAGAGAGAGAGACAGACAGAGAGACAGAGGGAGAGATAGAGAGACAGAGAGACAGACACACCAACAACACACACACACACACACACACACACCCACACACAACAGAGAGAGAGAGAGAGAGAGAGGAGAGAGAGAGAGAGGAGAGAGATGAGAGAGAGATTTACATTCATTTTCTAAAATTAACATGCTACTAACGATGTTGATTAGACATCTTCAATAAAATGCTTCAATAAAATCAACATCTTATACACATTTTCATGATGCAGTTACAATGTATGAATGCAATGCTAGAGAGAGAGAGAGAGAGAGAGAGAGAGAGAGAGAGAGAGAGAGAGAGAGAGAGAGAGAGAGAGAATGAGAGAGAGAGAGAGACTGTGTGTTTGTGTACGTGTGTGTGTGTGTGTATGTGTGTGCGTGTGTGTGTGTGTGTGGAGAGAGAGAGAGAGAGAGAGAGAGAGAGAGAGAGAGAGAGAGTGTGTGTGTGTGTGTGTGTGTGGTGTGTGTGTGTGTGTGTGTGGTGTGTGTGTGTGTGTGTGTGTGTTCGCGCGCGCGCGTCTGTGTGTATATGTGTGTGCGCGGCCTTTTTTTTCTATATATCTATGTATCTGTCTATCTGCCTGTCTGTCTGTCTATCTGCATGTCTGTCTGTCTGTCTGTCGATCTGAAGGACATTCCAACAGATCAAAAGATCAATGAACTCTCTCCGCTGTGTTCGGCAGAATGGATGGCAGCAGGTGCTTCTGGTCTGCATGTCGATAGCGAGTCACACAAAGCAGCTGTCTGTCGCACGTGCAAACTGTGGGTGCGTTGGCACTTAACAATGTACCCAATGTACCCGCACAAACGCAGACACATGCTCGTGAGTACATACAGTATTGTGTTGTGATGTGATGTAATATTATTTTTCTTCATGAATTAGAACGTAATATCTTACTATATTGTCAAGCTATCCTGTGTCACATTATATAGTATCGTGTCACATTACATTACATTATGTAATTCTGTATTCTGTTACATTCTATCTATCTATGCATCTGTCTATCTATCTACCTATCGATCTATCGTGTGTGCGCATGTGCGTGTGTGTGTGTGTGTGTGTGTGTGTGTGTGTGTGTGTGTGTGTGTGTGTGTGTGTGTGTGTGCATGCATACACACGCGCGCGCGCGAACTAGTGCGGGGCGCATGCCCGCGCCCCCCCCCCCCCCCCCCCCCCCCCCCCCAAGAAACAAGAGATGTTGAAGAGACGCACCAGATGCTCTACCCCCAAATCTCTCACGTCAAACGGAAAGGGAAATAAATCACGATCTGAACCCGACAGCCCCGGGGTTATACAACCTGATGTTTCTGGCTCGCGTCGTGTGAGACGAGCCTAAAAGACAGCATCACGCGTTTATCTGTGCGTGCGACCTGCACAGCGAAAACGAGTGTCTGGTGAACACGAGCCGGGGCTTTTAAGATCGGGAAGTTGGATGAAAAGGGTGAAAGAACCAGGTGTGCTGTGCAGCTTGAGGGATGCCCGGTTGTGGGGGGGAGGTCAGAGATGTACAGTGGGCGGGGATAAGTGTCTTCGCTTTTCACTGGTGGAGATTTCCTTTCCTGCGTATTTCCATATTGAATGGTTGATATATGACTCCTTCGTTGCTTAACTGGGCTGGTACACCCATGAGAACGCTCCCATGGAGGTTCTGTCGTGTCATATCCAGTGGCCATTACACAACGGCATCTGCCAAGAAGCAATTATGTCCCTTGACGTCTTAATGAAATTCCCTGTGTGTGCCTGCACCCTATGTGAACACAGCGCAGGCTTCCAAGGATGGTGGTGCAGGATTGCTCCCAGCTGGTGTGTTCGGCAGTTGAGGACAGTACTTCTCTGGGTTCTACCCGCACCTTCGGGTGTATCTTTTTCTTTCGGTGGTTGATACACGAATCATTTCTCTCTTTTATTCAGTGGTTTAATCAGCTTCTCTGTAACAAGAGAGAGAAGGGGCGGAGTGGGGTGGGGGTGGGGGGATTGCGAATACTATTTTTTTTTCTCTTTTCATGACGTATGACACTGTTTGTACGCTGGTGAGGCTAAATAATAATTGGCTACTACACATTGTTGAAAAACAATTCACATTGTTTGCAACATCCCAACCCATCCTGTCGGCATTATTTTTTGTCCGTCTCCCCCCCCCCCCCCCCCCTCCCCCTCCCTCCCCCCCCCCTTGTATATTGTATTTCTCTGTCTGTTATGTTCGCCTATGCTATATGCTCCCGTTCATGCATATACTTTGATTTCATTGTGATACGCATATTTTATTATTGAATGAATTTGTCATATACCACACTGTATCCACGCAAAAGGATAGTTACATGTATAAGCGATGTTTGTTCAGCATATTGTCCACAGCTGGAGTGGAGGAGAAGGGCGGGGGAGGGGAGAGAGAGAGTGTATCGGGATGGGAGGAAGCAGGTGAGTGTGTACGTATGAGGGTAGGTGGGAAGAAGATGTTTTTTTTCAATGCGAAAAGCGTTTTAAAAAGTTAATAAAGATGTTTTTTTAAAAAAGGGTAAAAAAGTTAATTAAAAGCTAGATTTCCTTCGCATTTATCAGAGGCATTCGCCACTCCCTGATGCTCTGATTGGTTTTTTTTTGTCTACCATGATGGTCACACACGGACTGGTGCTCGCCAGCCTTCGCTGCTGATGAGAGTCAAACTGTTAGAAGTTTGAAGGACACACTACGTACAGGTAATGAGTGAGCTGACCTTCTTGTACAGCGGGCAATGACAAACTGGTGTTAGTGGTTATGTGAGACAGCAATTTTTTCCCACTCACAGTGAAACATATTCTTTTAGAGTGTTGGGACTGCATGATGTGAGACATAAACACTTCACAGCAGACTCCCACGAAAACGTTGTTAACAGATGTCCCACCTGATGTGATCTTCGAATTTCTGAAAGGGATTAACATTTTTCATCAGATCTAAGATTTCACGGAAGAAAGAGATTTTTTTTACGAAGTTTCTGGGTGTGTTTTTAGAAGACGTATTCCAAAGGGTTGTGTGAATGATTTTTTTTTTTAATGACTTGTGAGTTGACTTCAAATGTAGTGACAGCCCTGATATGGCATTTTGCGGTCGGCGGGGCTGTAAGCAACATTACCCTACCTTACCAATGTTACCTCATGTTTTAACACATTGTGGTGACTGTGGTGCCCGGAAGTGATGTCTGACCTGCGTGAGCGAACGGGGACTCCGACATAGACGAATAGTTGGAGAAAGCCAGACAAGACACTTATCCTGTATTCTCTTCATCTTCGGTTAGGTCAGGGACGGGGAGGGGGGGGGGGGGGGGGGGGTTTACTTGAGAGTCTCTCTCCTCTCTCTCTCTCTCTCTCTGTTTGTCTGTGCATCTCTTCCGAAAATGTATGGGAAACATGATGATCATTTTTCATTTTGCCGACGACAGCAACTCAAAACCGATGTATTTTTTTCAAGAATAAGCTCACAACTCTGTCTGCCTACCTGTCTGTCTGTTTCTCTCTGTCTCTCTCTCTGTGCTGTCCTATCATCCCGCCCCCCTCCCCCCCCCCCCCCTTTTTTTTTTTTTTTTTTTTTCTATCTCTGTGACGGTAAAGGATTTGTCGTCTTTGAGACCTTAAGTTGTACTGCACATCATCTTTTTCTTATTTTCTGACAAAATGTACAAATAACAGGTGAGATAAGTAGATCGAGAGAGACAGATAGAGAGAGAGAGAGAGAGAGGGAGAGAGGGGGGAGGGAGAGGGATAGACAGAGGGAGACAGAGAGAGAGACAGACAGACAGAGAGACACGACAGACAGAGACAGAGAGAGAGAGAGAGAGGCAGACAGACAGAGACAAAGACAGCGAGAGACAGAGACACAGCGAGAGAGACAGACTCATCAACAGTGTCTAATCTCATCATTCCTGGCTACAGCGGCAAACGTGTATGCCGGCGGTCATCCAGCAAACCCGCCACACCCTCTTCATCATGTCCACGGCACTGTGCAGAGCATCTCCATCCATGCCCCCACAGCTGCGGCACTGCCAGTTTTAGCATCCTCGCAGACAGACTCGATCTGTAATGCCGGATCGGAACTTGCTTTCCCATCTCTGGCGAAGGCAGACAGGTCATTTTGAATGCATCTATTTCCTTCTTTTCTTCCTCTTGTTCCTCTTCCCCGTCCGCACCAGCGACAGCAACAACAGCAACAGCAGAAGCAGTGGTAGCAGTAGCAGTAGTAGTAGTAGTAGTAGTAGTAGTAGTAGTAGTAGTAGCATGAGGGGGAGGAGGAGAAGGAGGGGAGGAGGAGGAGGAGGGGGAGGAGGAGAAGAGAAGGAGGAAGAGAAGGAGGAGGAGGGGAGGGGGGAAGAAGAAGAAGAAGAAGAAGAAGAAGAAGAAGAAGAACTAAGAGGAAGGAAGAAGAAAGAAGAAACTAGAAGAAGAAGAAGAAGAAGAAGAAGAAGAGAAGAAAGAAAAGAAGAAGAAGAAGGAAGGAGGAGGAAGAAGAAGAAAGGAAGGAGAGGAGGAGAAGAGGAGGAGGAGGGAGAGAAGAAGAAGAAGAAGAAGAAGAAGAAGAAGAAGAAGAGGAAGAAGAAGAAGAAGAAGAACAACAACAACAACAACAATAACAACAAGAACAAGAGGAGGAAGAAGAAGAACAACAACAACAACATCATCATCATCAACAACAACATCAACAACAATAACAAGAGTAAGAAAAGCGATACAAGAAAACAAATAAAACGAAAAAAAAAAGAAAAAAAAAGAAAATGAAGAAGCGGCAAAAGAGAAGAAGATGGAGAGCAGGAGGGGATGAGAACGGGAGGAGGGGGGAGGAGGAGGAAGAAACAGCACAGCCACAACAACAACAACAGCACCAGCAGCTGCAGTAGACATAAGATTACAACAGAGTAGCAAAACAGTTTTTTTTTCCCTTGAGCTCAGTGGATTCAGATGACATAACAAAATAACGTCGTGGCTGTTTTTAGCTGCTGAGACAAGAATCAGCCTTCTCAGGGGGAAAAAAGAAAAAAGAAAAAAAAAGAATTCGGGATTCCTGGCTGTCGCTTAGGCATCCGTGATAGCGATGTGTTTCTGTTGGTCAGAACGCTGAGGCCAGAGAGGTCACGGGCCACACACCACAATTAGGATTTTGCACTAAAACACTATATAATTATAATCCATGTCAGCGTTGGAAGCCTGGAGCCAGCATTTCATGTTCAGCCGATAACTGATCCAAAGAGCAACTCCCCACCAATATTTCCCTTTTTTTTTGGAGGGGGGGGGGGGGGGGGGGGGGGGGGGGGGGGAGGGGGGGGGGGGAGGGGGGGGATCTTCATCGATGAAATCATAACCTTCAAAAATACATGACCTTCCCCTTTGTTCAAACACGTTTCAGGCCTTTGCGCTCACCCATGACCCTATCTTTGCGTCATAAAAAAAAAATCCCATTCCTTTGATTTTAATCTGCTTGGAGCCACCTGGCTGGTACCTTGATGGC
>JADBJO010005678.1:0-5000 GCA_016801955.1 Conus betulinus | reverse complement strand
AGGACATTTTCTTCTATGTCTTGACCATCTTCTCATAGTTGTCTTCTCGAAAAAAAATAACAAAAAGCAACAAGCAAGCAAGCAAAAAAAAAAAACACCCAATGAAATGAAATGATAAAAATTAAAAAAAAAAGAAGAAAAGCCCCCCCCCCCCCCCCCCCCCCCCCCCAAGAAAAAGAACAGACACAAAAAACTCTCCATGGCATTCTAGCCTGTCACGACACGAAAATGCCAGCCCCCCACCCCCACCCCACCCCCCTCCCCCCCGGAAAAAAAAAAAAGAAGAAAAGTAAAATAAAAAAAAAAGCGTGGGCTCTGCAAAAAAAATCACAAACAACACTGATGAAAGAAAAAGTAAGTAAAACATACGGTCTAAAAGCCCACCAGGTTTCCCCTTAATTCAAAACCAATCACACATCAAGACTGAACCGACAGGTGGTGTTGTTGTGTGTGTTGTTGCTAGCTCCACCAGCAGTAGAACTGACCAATGAGAATCCCGGAGCTATTGAGGAGAATGAGGACACTGTGTTGGGTGGGTCGGGGGGGGGGGGGGGGGGGGGGGAACACATCTTAATGGCTGCTGACTTTTCGCCGGCAGGCAAGACAGGTTCCCCCAAGCGGTGATGATGGTGTCTGGTTGCTGTTTATGAGCTGTTCTCTCTCTCTCTCTCTCTCTCTCTCTTCTCTCTCTCTCTCTCTCTCTCTCTCTCTCTCTCTCAACATGACTGACTGCTGTTTTAGCCGCGCACGATTTAGTGCCGATTATTTGCCGTAATGTTAGAAGTCAAGTTTTTCTTCGTTGCAGGTGCGTGAAGGCTCTTTCCTCCCTCTCCCTCCTTCCTTCCTTCCCTCCTATCCCCTTCTCTCTCTCTCTCTCTCGGTTTATGTATATCTGTCTTTCGCTGTCTTTGTGTCTGTCTCGCTCTCCATACCTTACACCCTTGTCCTCCCCTCTCTTTCTTACTTTCCTTTGATCTTTATCTGTTATTCATTCTCTCCCATCTCTCTCTCTCTCTCTTTCTCTCTCTCTCTCTTGTCTCTATGTCGGTCTTTCTGCTTGTTTTATTCTGTCTCACTGAAACGTCTCTCGCTGTCTCTGTCTCCTTCTGTACCTTTCTCTGTCTCTGTCTCTCTCGCTCTTTGTCTCTGTCTCTGTGTGTCTGTCTGCCCATCATTTCTCTCTCTCTGCTTCTGTGTGTGTGTGTGTGTATTGTGTGTGTGTGTGTGTGTGAAGAGAGAGAGGAGAGAGAATACGTGCAAGCACAGACCTGTATGTGTGTGTGGTGTGTGTGTGTGAGAGAGAGAGAGAGAGAGAGAGAGAGAGAGAGACAGACAGACAGAGATACAGACAGAGTGAGAGAAAGAGAGAGAGACAGAGAGAGAGTATACGTACATGTATCCTCTCTCTCTCTCTCGCCCTCTCTTCCCTCCCACCTCTCTCTCTCACACTCTCTCTTACTCTCTTTGTATGTATGTACACACACACACACACTATATATATATATATATATATATATATATATATATATATATGGTGGTAAGCCTTCATATCTGCAGTGGTAGATGATTCTGCCTAACCGCGGAAAGTGGTAATTGACTCCTCCTCTGCCTTTTTCGGTTTTAAGAAGAATGCTATACCAGAAAAAGGCTGGTGTGCAATACCATAGTATGTTGTTGAGTTTTCAAAAAACTACTAAAGGTGCCACCTAAGAAGCAAAAGAAAATCATGAAGAGCAAAAACAAGCTACATTTTCTTGTGAAAAGTAGAAAATAAAAAAGATAACCTCTTAAGACACAAGTGCTGAGGGCCAGTTCTTGGAATGAATCCGCAAGGGACTAAATTACAATGAAACAATAAATTCCAAGGATAAGTACCGAGCACCGTTCCAGCAACTTACAGAGCAGCTAGGTGTTATGACTGCAAGAAATATTGAATATAAACAAAGCTTGCTCTTATGTCTCAGATTGTAGAAATAGGGGGGTGGTAAGCCTCATATCTGGCAGAATATGCGGGCACCTTTCTTGTACCACCTCGCTTCTCCATTTCTGTCGCCAGAGAAGAGGGCCTGTTTTCTGGTTAGCCTCTTCTTAAAGTAGCCGAAACGCAGAGGACGTACACTTACCCTGGTCCGGGGCGGTCCATGAGGCAGCACACCGGGCCTCGGTTCCCGCACTAGCGACGGTCTCTGACCAGGCGGTTTGAGCTTCCTCGCCGCATTGGCGGGGAGTCAAGCCCACGCCCTTCTCTCACTTCGGCTCACGGACCTGATCTACGCAGTCCTTTGGCCCGCGAGTTCACCCTCGGCTCTCTCACTAGAGTGCTCGAGAACGAATTATTAGTGCCACCACCCCTCGCTCCCATTCCCACGCTTCACCCTACTTGCCGGGGGCACTGACTTTTCCATTCAGTGTCGGCAGACAATCCTTAGCGACCCCATCTCGAGTCACCGCGAGTAATGTGAAGGAGGTCTCCACTCCACCCCCAGATCCTTTCCTGCACACCCACATATCGCTTGTTACAGTTTAGCATGCGTGCTCCCCCCTTCGGACACTGCTCTGTTTATGTAATTCTTTTCTATTTTTTGCGGTGAGGCCATTGCAACAGCCCTAGCTGCTCCTGAGACGTTTGCATGTAGGAAAGAGGCCTTGGCGTAGATGCTGTCATGTCTGTGGGCCCATTTCTTGTTGACTTCAAGGATTGCTGTTAGATATCTGGATTTGTACTCTACGCTTAATGATTTTTTGTAGTGTATACGTGGGGTGTTTTTTGAAGCATGCCGCTCGAGCCTGACGGAATCTTCCGGCCCCTGATGACACCGTTCACACAGTCGACCTTCCGCGAGTGTGCCGGCCGCTGGGCGGCCCTTGTGCCCTCGTTTTTCCTAGTCGGCTGGACTCGCATAGGACACGTTGTCCATTTTCCGTCTTGCAAGCAAGTTAGGACAGAAGGTGGTTCTCTTCGACTGCGAGGCTTCTCTTTGATTTCTGGGTTTCTACACAGAGTGACAGTCGTGTTTGGCTTCTTGCTCCCCCGCCGCGCTTTGCCACCAAGAGAAAAGTCTACCAAGAGCTGGTACATGTTTGCCCCCCGTTGCCCCCATTACTCCGCTGGACTAGCCTACCTGTGTCGCGATGGTCCCTGGTCGTGGTGTGTTGTGTGGGTGTCCGCCTCCTCCAGCCAGTAATGAAATCTCGTGCGTCCGTGTGAGCCCCGACGATGTGTCGCGCACAGCACCAGCTAAGTGAGGGTGATGTCTAGCCGTGTTCGTGTGCTGGTGTCGTAGTTAGTGCGTGGGGTGCTGGTCGTAGGTGCAGCCCCTGTGGTGTGGGGTCGTGTGCTGGGCGGGGCATTGATTGTTGTGCGAAGTGTGTGTGTGTTGGAACACGTTTGCCCTGATGCTTAGTGTGGATGTCTACTTATTGTAGTTGCTTTGTGGTCGTCCGGCTCGTGTCGTTGTTCGGTTGTTGGGTCGTGACTGGTGTTAGTGCTCGTGGTCGCTTGTTGCGTGCGTTGTGTGTGTGGTAGGCGGTGACGAGTACTACTCGGTATGGTGTGTGTGAGATTATGCAAACTGGTTGCAGTGGTGTATGGTATAGTTGTCTACCATACGCGCGTGTATGTTGTTTGTTTGTTTTTGTGTGTTCCTTATTCTTACTTTTATCCACCTTAATGATGGTGGTAAAAATGCTGGGTATTTAGGTTGAATTCGACTACAGGGCTTAAATGTTTGTCTGTCCTGCAATGGCAGTTAGTCAGTGGTATAACTCACATTACTCTTACCCTCGTGCGCTACCTTGCGATTCCGTCCAATTCATTTTGTACTGCCGATTTTCCAGGTTTGTATTTTGCACTTGCATGTTTGCCTATGCGCTTGCCTCTCTTATTGCCCCGACAAATAGCGTATGCTTATGTGCAGCGGTTGCTATATTGGGGCGACCGTGTGGATTGGTGTAGGTGACGGGTGGGTGTCGTGTGGTCGAGCCCGGAGTGTGGGAGGAACTGTACACTGTATCCTATGATGCCGCCGGCAAGGAGGGCAGCAGTGCTGTGTCGTATTTGTATGTGGCCATATGCTTGCCAGCCAGTTGCTGGATGCATGCGATGGCCTTGTATGTGTGTGTATGGTCTGTTGGTGCAGGACAGCACACCGGGACTTGTGACGTGTGTGTCGCCCGTCCTGTCGCAAAAGAGGTCTAAATTAGTTCCTCGACAAGAGAGAGGGGTACTGGTGCGATCTGCTTGACACTCCGTCCACCGAATTCATTACCTTTCCCCGATCCCCTTTTTGAGGTACCTTTGTTCTTCCTATAACGTTGGTTTTCATGTTGTTTTTACTGCTGTCTGGCTACAGCCAATTGTTAGAGACACTATATCGTGCATCGGTTTAGTCGCGACATCGGCATGTTTGTTGTCTACGAACCTGATTTGGCCTTGCTTGCAGTCCTAACCCCCGTCAAGGGCTCTGGATAGCCCCCCCAAACGTCGGTATATGAAGGAAAATTTGGATCGACCGGTGGCTCCCCACGGGGTTCTTAGGTCTGCAGATGGCCCTGTGTACGTTGGCCCCGCAATCGTCTCCCGTGTTTTCACGTGGGGGGGACTGCTTACGAGTTACACAGTGCGATCGCGGGCCCCGATGAGTTGCGGCGGTGGCCAAGCGTAGACTACACGCGGAGGTGTCCACCCCGTCGAGCCGGATTCACAGATACTCGCTTCATAGGGCGTGTGGGTGTGTTAGCGGTATTTGTCCCTCGCTACCTACTGTCCTGCGCTGCGCGTGCTCAGCCGTTTTCCGGCAGACAAGGTCCAGGCATCCAGGCATGAGCTATCACATCTGAACTTCATTAGTGCATACGTATAGCACCCACCGACCACCAGCCTCGCCGCACACACCCCCAAACACGAAGCACACAACCCCGCAGGCCTAGCCACCGCCCAGAGTATTCCCCCCCTATGAGCGGCACACGGGTCGCAGCCCGGAGCTAGAGCCACGACATCC
>JADBJO010005677.1:97500-155010 GCA_016801955.1 Conus betulinus | reverse complement strand
CAGCTGCTCCTGTGGGCCCACCACACCCTGATGCGGCCATCTTTGAGCGCACCATGAAGCCGATTTCGTCGTGACAGACATGACCCAAAACGAGTCCCCCGCAATGGTCCGGCACCAGCAACCGTCCGCGTGCCCGGTTACCTGCATCAGCATGGGCGTCCTTCACTCTTCTGGCCACCTCTCGGACGCCTACTCCGTCCTGCAGCCAGCTATAGCTCGGGCACGATCGAAATTTCTCAACTTTTTTCGTCACGCTGGCATGTTGGTGTTGTGCTTCAGAACGGGTATGGACGGCTTTTATATGGCCATTGTGGTGAGACAACGCACTCCCATACCTTCATGCTATCACGTGCATAAGGATTTTCACCTGTAGACAGTTCGAGTCAGTGTGAACGGATTGCTGACAAACAGCTTGTTTTGCCAAACAAGAGCACTTTTCTGCACGCTCAAAGGGTCAGTGCACTGTTGCATGCCTGGCTGTTGCATGCTTGCCTGACGACTGTCGCGTTCAGAAACCTTGGCAATTGCTAACCTTTATTTCATATTTGATTTGAAAGCACCTAACGCATTCTGCGGTGTGGTCCTTAACTTATGTTGAAGTCTGTACTTAACCTTTCTGCGGGGAGAGGCTCTGCAATTCGTTTGTTTGCTACCGATTCCCAGAGTTTCAACACGGTCAAACAGGAACGATAAGACGTTTCAGTACATGTTTTCACACAGCGCACGCACGCACGCACACACGCAAGCACGCAAGCACGCCCGCACGCGCACACACACACACACACACACACCACACACACACACACACACACACACACTAGTGCGTTTATTTTCCTTTGAATTTTACATGACCTACAGGTATTAGAGTAAGAAAAGGAAATGACTGTTTTGCCCAGAAAATAGATAAAAGAAAGCATGAATGTTCATAAAATAAAGTGTTATGAGCACTTTCGTGTCCATCCGCGGCCTTCAATTTTGCCTGGACTGAATCAGATAACCATTTACTACTGTTGAAGAGAGAGGGTTTTCAAAGCCGAAAAAAAATCGTGACTCAAGTGGTCGTTTCGAAGTCACAATTGTCAGCCCTGCGGGCAATGCTTTGATCATTTGAATAGGAGCCATCTAGATCAAAATGTTTCATATGACTCCAGTTTATCCTATCTCGTACACATCATCAATCATTCATACTGGTGTCTGTATATATTACGGGCACAAACGACTGTGATAAAATTCAATTTGAGTTGCTTTTTGTTTGATTGTTATTAACTCTTTTGTTGTGCGGCTGTACTTTAAAGTTCATCAGAACAAGGTCGTGGTTACTGCCGATGTCATCTCTGGAAAAAAATCCTCACTTCAGCTGTATTGATGACAAACCAGTTCTCCCTAAGAACATAGTTTATCTTTGAATGCAGACCATAAGAGGAGTGCGATATGCATCGTCAGGATGCGTTATGGCCATCGGGTGGGGGTGGGGGGGGGGGGGGTTGGTTGCAAGAACCAAGTAATTATCATTGGCAAATTCTAACAGGCACAGTCTCTGTCATTCATGGTCTCATTACAATAGATCACTGGCAAATTCTAGCATCGTAATCTGTGTTATTCATGGTCTCATTACAATAGACCACTGGCAAATTCTAGCAGGTGTAATCTGCAACATTCATGGTCTACTTACAATACATTACTGGCAATTTTAGCAGGTGTAATCTGCATCATTCATGGTCTCATTACAATAGATCACTGGCAAATTCTAGCAGGCGTAATCTGCATCATTCATGGTCTACTTACAATACACTACTGGCTAATTCTAGCAGGCGTAATCTGCATCATTCATGGTCTCCTTACAATAGATCACTGGCAAATTCTAGCAGGCGTAATCTGCATCATTCATGGTCTACTTACAATACACTACTGGCAAATTCTAGCAGGCGTAATCTGCATCATTCATGGTCTACTTACAATACACTACTGGCAAATTCTAGCAGGCGTAATCTGCATCATTCATGGTCTCCTTACAATAGACCACTGGCAAATTCTAGCAGGCGTAATCTGCATCATTCATGGTCTCCTTACAATAGACCACTGGCAAATTCTAGCAGGCATAATCTGCATCATTCATGGTCTACTTTACAATAGACCACTGGCAAATTCTAGCAGGCGTAATCTGCATCATTCATGGTCTCATTACAATAGACCACTGGCAAATTCTAGCAGGCCTAATCTGCATCATTCATGGTCTACTTACAATACACTACTGGCAAATTCTAGCAGGTGTAATCTGCATCATTCATGATCTACTTTCAATACACCACTGGCAAATTCCAGCAGGCGTAATCTGCATCATTCATGGTCTCCTTCCAACAGGTGCCTCAGCAGGTCCCACTCTCTTCTTGTGCATCTTTGCCAACTTGCATATTCCAGTGACTCAGAATGGAGAGGATGACTGTCTTATCAACCATGTTGATGACTGAAAAACAAAAGAGTGCAACGTTTGGATCTGGTCATCATTATAGTCTGATGGAAGAGGTCTGCCTTGAACTGGATAGAAAGTTGAGAGAAAATGATCTGTCTTCCTGCGCACAAGTCGTAAAAATAACTCGGGCTTTCCATGCCACATGCCAGACAGGAGTAGGGAATTGTAGTGGGGAGACGATTGTGCCATGTAGAAGAGGTAAGTCTGGCTCAGTTCTCAGCAGGCCATTTTTCTTTATTTCTATATATATATATATATTTGTATATATATATGGGGGTGCTGTTGGATTCTTTTTTGAACCCTTGGTGGTAAGAACACCATAATTATGGACTGTGGTGTGTCTCTATTTGACGCCAAGAGCACAGACACAATCAGCTGTGTTTCCCTGGAATCTGATCCAGCGGACGAAAGGCCTCGGAGCAGGTAATACATATAGATCTGTCTTCGAGAGTGATTACGATGGCTCTCTCATGCAGCTAGTGAAGGGTTTTCATAATTATATATATATATATATTATATATATATATTATTCCCATTTTTTCCATCTTCAATTATTTTTAAATTTAAAATCTTTGCCAAGTCATATTATAACGATGGAAGAATTGTTAACCTGTACTTGTTTTACCCCACTACTTAATGTTCAGCATTGTATTATTTGGTCAATCAGTGGGCGACTGCATCTCTTAGGAGATCCAAGTAAAGGTTGTTCTGCACAATTCTTAGCCGCTGACAATGCTTGGGTTATAGAACAGCAGAGCTGACCACTCAGACTGTTCCATACCTTTTGATCTCCCTTGCATCCTTAAACGATCCTCAAGCTTAGGCTCAAAATTTGTCCCCCTAAATTTTGTACTGTTTGCATAATGTTTTTAGTTTTTCAGCAACTTTTTTTCCTCTGACACTTTCGTTTTCTTTTGTTTACTATCTTTTGCTGGCTGTTTTGGTGGTGCTGTTGGATTCTTTTTTGAACCCTTGGTGGTGAGAACACCACAGAATTATGGACTGTGGTGTCTCTCTATTTGACGCCAAGAGGATAGACACAATCAGCCGTGTCTTCTTGATGAGTCCGATCCAGCGGACGAAAGGCCTCGGAGCAGGTAATACATATAGATCTGTCTTCGAGAGTGATTACGATGGCTCCCTCATGCAGCTAGTGAAGGATTTTCATATATATATATATATATATATATATATATATATATATATATGAAGGCCTCGGATCAGGTAATACATATAGATCTGTCTTCGAGAATGATTACGATGGCTTCCTCATGCAGCTAGTGAAGGATTTTCATATTATATATAATATATATCCTATTTTGTTCATCTTCAACTTTTAAAAAAATTTCAAATATATGCCAAGTCATTACTGTAATGATGGAAGAATTGTTAACCTGCACTTGTGTTTTCCCCACTACTTAATTGTTCAGCATTAGATATATATATATATATATATATGTTAAAACAGTATGGTAAAAGGAAGTTTTAAATCATCAACAGATCTGTTTCGAGCGCTGGCTCTCCTCAGGATGGTGTGGGTCGCCTACTGCCGGAAAACTTCCTTTTACCATACTGTTTTAACAGATGTTGCTCCCCAAGGGGTTGAGCACTTTGAAAATTTTTATTGGGCGTTTTAGTACTATTCTTGATATATATATATATATATATATATATATATATATATATATATATATATATATATAAGAACCATTGTAATCCATTGTCTTGAAGAGAGATCTATTCATATGCCCACTCCTGGGCCTTTCGTCAGCTGGATTGGGCTCATCTGGGAGACAAGGCTGACTGTCTGTGCTCTCTTGGTATCAAATTGAGATACACCACAGTCAATAATTCTGTGGTGTTTTTATCACCACCAAGAGTAGAAAAAATCCAACAGAACCCCTTTTTGGCACGATTATATATATATATATATATATATATATATATATATATATATATATATATATATATATCTAGAGAGAGAGAGATAGGTGTTCTTCAACTTATTTTTTTTTCTCACATATTATGCTCTTGATCTTTACCCCCTTTGTACCTCCATGAAATGTATGGATATTGCGTGTCTTGATTCTTGTCCATCTTTTCGCTACCTCGCTGTCTCTGTGTTGAGAAAAAAAAGCAAAACCAGTGCTATGGCAGGTTTATATGCAGATTGCGGAGATCAAAGCAGACTGTTCGAAGTTCGATACAAGAAAGGTGCTGCAGTAGACTATTTTGCAACATTTTGAACAGGAATTAATGTGGAGACTGGGCTATCAGTTTTGTGAGCTTTAAGATCAAAAGACGGTTTCTAAGCAGGAGCTTATGATAACTTAATTTGGCAGTGATGGAATGTGAACTGATTAAAGATTTAAATAGGTAATGGAAGACGTTGATTCAAATGTTCTAACAGTAGCAGTGCGGAGATGAGAGAGAGAGCGTGACTAATTCTGACATCGTAATAATTTTTATATCTTGTGTAAAAATGATGCAAATTCAGAATAAAAAAGACGGAAAGACTACTCTAAGGAAGCAGAGACCACGGGGTCGTTTGTCACAAATGTGGCATATGTCTGATGCCTCTCAGACAGACCACTCAAATGCTCGAAGCTGATCTTTCAGAGAGTGACTACGATGTAGTGGAAAAGTTCTGTAGCTACCAATAGGGTGATAACACACACCAGGTAACCATTTCCTTGTACAACAGAGGGAACCGAGAATGTAGAAAAACGATTTTATAGTTAAAGACTGTTGACGTATCCACTTTGTCAGCAAAATTGTCTATTTGTTTCTGCACAGCAAGATGGGTTTTCAGCTGTCATCTTTCTCCTTGACTTTTCTGTGTTGACTCTATCGTTTGGACGTGAATGGGAAACTCGTTTTATCCAGGAGGGCTCGCAACGTCTTGTCCCGTTGTTCAGCAGAGCAGCACATAGAAGAAGACAGCTGACTCGAGATCTACAATGAAGGTTGAGCAGTCTACAGGTTGCAGATGTCTCGTTTTATGATATATTCAGGGGGTACAGTGGGAAATAAAAACAGAAGTTACAGCATGCAGAGGAGTGAACCGAGCTGAGAGCGTGGACTACAGAGGGGAGAATCTCACCTTCAAGGTGGTACATTCCTCAGTTAAGGATATGATCCTGTACAGAAATGGACTAATTAACATACTTTGAGACACTAAACTTGTTTAAAGAATAAACCAACTCGATGGTATCCGAAATGGTAGGATAGTCAAATAGTACATTTAACACTAACAAAAGACAGGTCCACCAGAATAGTATTACATTATGCAAGAAACGGTAATGAATATAAATCAGTAAGAACACTAAAATAATAGGTTTTTCTATGAACAGATGACTTTGAAATCAATCCCAAATTCCCCTGTATTTGTTCATGCTTCTTTGTGTGTTCAGTTTGACAACTGAAATCAATCTGAACTTTCCATGTATTTTGTTTTTTGCTGTATTATATGTTCTGTTGACATGGATCAAGATAATTTGGTCATGCCATTTTGGATACATGTCAATCAATTTGGGTGTATTTGTTTCTTTAGTAGTTAGTGCAGTGAGGATTTGCCGACTGCGGGGTATATGAGCAGACTTGGAAAATGTTTTAAGAACGTTTCTTTGTTGTGTGTACACTGTATTGACAGTCCAAGATAGACTGGTGATGTGAATAGCTTTCTTTTGGAGGCAAGGATGTCAATTCTTTGATCAATGGAAGTAGGAGTTACCCTTCTTATTTGTTATTTAAACTGCTCTGATCTTAATATTCAGATATAATTTTTCTAATTAAAAGAAACAAATATACACACCATAGGTTTTCTTTTATTGGAGAAATGAGGGCATACATCGTGGCACTGACAGGAATACACTGTGAAAGGATTTATGGTAAAATGAAATATGTCCGGTTTTCATTGCCATTGAAATGTATTTTGTGGTCTGATAATTCACAACCGAGACAGCCCAGATGCCAAGACTGTAAAATTGTAGACTGATTACATGGTATATTGTTTCAGGACAGTGTTCGACGCCAGCTTCCACAAACATTAGAAAAAGAAAACTCTTCTTGGAGTGATCTGTAAGAGTCACAATCCTATTAGTGAAAATCGCGATAAACCAACATGACTAATCAATTCAAATAGTATTCAAACGTTTGATACCATTCACAATGAAAGGGTCACCAATATAGACTGGGCAACTGGCTTCTCCAACAGACAGGACTCTCACTATTTGGAGACTGCTAGAGTTGCACATCTCTTGCAATGTGTCCAGAAATCCATGACACGACGTGGAATGAAGAGGCTGCACGTAATCATTTCATATTTGTTATTACGAAAGACTCAATTTCAGATAAAGAACATCACAGCCCTATTGGGCATAACACCTAATATGAACATCGCGCCAGGCACCTTGGAGTACAGCTGCAGGATGGTGTTGGTCAGCCCCTGCCCAATGTTGAATTTCTTCAATGTGGCCCCAGTGCCTCAGGCCATACTTTGTCGAAAGCCGCCATGTTCGAGGTGTGTGCGTGCATGTGTGTGTGTGTGTGTGTGTGTGTGTGTGTGTGTGTGTGTGTGTGTGTGTGTGTGTGTGTGTGTGTGTGTGTGTGTGTGTGTGTGTGTGTGTAGCAAACGGTATAAACATCAAAATATGTTTGATAGTTCTTTAGCTTTTGAAGAATCCAGCTGGTTATCAGCAGTGATGGTTTCTGTTTGCGGTTGGTTTTGAGCGTCCCTTTGCTGGTGTGAAGTAGTTCTGGCAATGTTGGAGATTTCTTTTTTCATGGGTTGGGTGACTAGTGGTTGAGTTCATCGCAGGAGCCACTCCGCAGTGTGTCAGATTTGGTAGTTACGATATCAGTTACCACATCTCCGCCACGTTTCGAGAGTCTGTATGGATGTGGTTGATGCCTGCCGCCTTCTCACATTCAGCAATTTCATCACAGCTAAGGCACCTTCGTAGAGTGCTAAAAACTCATTCTTCTTTGATGAATCATGTGCTGTTAGCAGAGGTGGATCTCCTGTAATCCGTTGTAGAGTTTAGAGCAATATTCAGTCCACTTTTTGGTGGTATTTTCTTCCTGTGTGAGACAATGGCTCTCTTTTGCCTGACTGGAGCTGCCTATATTTCCCCCTTCGATCTTCTTGAGCAGTTGTAAGGTCTTTCTAACGTTGCACATGTCCAAGATAGTGCATGCGATCCATTGTTTTGATTTCCATCAGCTTATACCTGGAAGCTCTGTTGTTGTTTTTGATCATGAAGCGAACAGAAGAAGATAAGTGGTTTCTCTTTCTTCATTACACTGTTTTAAACGTTATTTGTTTTTGCCTGAAGAGACCCAAAGAGGTAGAAATGCATTGCATCTAGCCCTGTACTCTGTGTCCTTGGCGGTAACTAACCCCCTCTCTTTCTTAATTTAGCCTTTTTGATTACAGACAGGTTCTTCACAAGATTATGGTCTATCTGACTGTGGTACGGACCGTTTGGAGAGTGCCATGTCCATTGTGGGGATGCATTATGCTATCTAAGAGTGCCATCAAGAACCAAGTCATCATCACAGGCACATTCTAGTACGGGCAGTCCTCTATCTTCGGTGGTTTTCATACAGGGTACTCTTGGAAAATGGTTCCATATTTCAGTTTGAATATGTTAGAGCTGTCATCTATCTCCATCTCTTTCCAACATATTCCTGGAGCGCATCATGACTAATGCATTTGAAGATTATGTCATCACAATCAAACATTGAAGTGTGAACTATCACGAACTTTAGATTCACAGATGACGTCGAAGGCCTGCACGCAGAGACCAAGAAATTGCCAACGTGTTGAACGACTTGGTTAACATCATTAAAACATGGCATGGAAATGGCGCTGACAGGACCAAGGTGATGGACAGCCACAGCACCGCCATCAATATTGATACAACCGTCCACAGTCAGAAGAAGACTTTGTTCAACAATTCACTCACTTGGTCTTCATTATAAGCGAGCTGTCTACCAGATCTTATCACAAATAATATTCAAGACCATGATAGGTTTTTCTCCCTGACTTTGTATTAGATCTCTAGGTATATTGTCTGTTCCAGCTGGCTTTTTCGTTTTCAGAGCGATTTTCCTGCTTGGAGAACAGACAGCTTTCTTCATGGGTGTTTGTCTGAACAAACAGCATTCTTCAAGGAGTACTGCCTGAAATACAACCTTTTTCAAGGTTCTCCAAAACCACTCAGATGTCGTACACCGTAAATTCCTTGAATCCGCTCTGATCTCTAGGCTAGGGACGCTCACTCCCCATGATTGAACATCAAGGACTGAGGTGGTGCAGTCGTCATTTTAACCATGCAATGTGAACTATTTGAATGGCCGATGGAGGTCTTTGTTTGCTTTTGTGTTTGTGTATATAGGATTATATGCACGCAACGTGCAGGGAGCTAGGATAGGTGTGCATAGCTTGTTCGTTTGTGGTCTTCAACACTACCCCATTCTTGTTTTCTGAAAAAAAGCTTTTTGAGGGTAGAAAAAAAATTGATTGCAGTTGTGCATGTATATATCATATGTATGCCTAGACACCCTAAGGTATGCATAGCATTATGAGTTGTAAACGTGGTTCCCCCCCCCCCCCCCCCCCTGTTTTTTTTCCCTCTCTCTCTCTCTCTGCCCCTCTCTATAATGGTACGTGTGTGAGGGTGGGTGGTGCCGGGAGGGTTGTGGTGTGTGTGTGTGTGTGTGTGTGGGGGGGGGGGTATGCCTGCACTTGTGCTTGCAAGGTTGCCTGTGGGGTATGGTGGCTTGGGGGGGGGGGGGGGGCAGTTTTGTGTGTGTGCAAGAGGTCCTTTCTTTTCTCCCAATGTCTATTTTCCTTTCCTCCCCCCCCTCCCTCTTTGCCCTCCCCATTCCACCCACAACTATCTGTTCTCAGGTCCAGATTTCCTCTGAATTTTATTCATTCACATTCCTTGGCCTGTGTCTGCCCAACCTCCTCCCTTTTGTGTGTATTTGTGAGTTCTTGTCACTTAAGATTTTTTTGAAGCAGCTTCTGTTTTGTGTCACTTGAAAAAGACTCTATGAGTCGAAACGTTGTACATTGTTTTTGTTCCTTTTTGACCCCCCTTTGGTTTCCGTCTTTATTACTTTACCCTCAAATTATGTAGTCATTCCCCAAAAAGACCCAGTCAAGTGTTATCAGTTCTTCAAGGGGCGCTACCTGATCAAACAACATTCTTCAAGGAGGGTTGCCTGAACAAAGAACCTTCTTCATGAAGTGCTACCTGAGCAAACAACTTTATTTAAGGGGAGCTGCCTAAACAACCAACCTTCTTCAAGGAGTGCTGTCGGAACAAACAACCTTCTTCAAGGAGTACTGCCTGAACAAACAGCTTCCTTCAAGGAGTGCTGCATGAACAAACAACTTCCTTCAAGGGTGCTGCCTGAACAAACAACTTCCTTCAAGGGGTGCTGCCTGAACAAACAGCTTCCTTCAAGGGGTACTGCCTGAACAAACAGCTTTCTTCAAGGGGTGCTGCCTGAACAAACAGCTTTCTTCAAGGGGTGCTGCCTGAACAAGCAGCTTTCTTCAAGGGGTGCTGCCTGAACAAACAGCTTCCTTCAAGGGTGCTGCCTGAACAAACAGCTTTCTTCAAAGGGTGCTGCCTGAACAAACAGCTTTCTTCAAGGGGGTGCTGCCTGAACAAACAGCTTTCTTCAAAGGGTGCTGCCTGAGCAAATAGTTTTTTTTTTTTCAGGGGTGCTACCTGAACAAACGGTCTTTATTCAAGGGATGCTGCTTCAAGAAATGGCCTTCAGCGCTTTTTTACTTGAAGAAACGGCTATCCTTCTGGTGATGGTGCTTGAAACAACGGCCTTCTTCAGGGCTTGCTGCTGGAAGAAACGGTCTTCTTCCTAAGTGTTTGCTTGGAGAAATGGCTTCCTTTAGAGGGTCTCGCTTGAAGGAACGACAATCTTCTGTAGGTTCTGTTTGAGGAAAATAACTTCTTTGGTGGGACTGCTTGAAGAATAGACCTTATTCAATGAATGCTGCTTGAAAAAAACGGCCCTTTTATGGGGATGTTGCTGAAAAAAAGGCCTTCTTCCAGTGGGTTCTGCGTGATGAAACGGCCCTCTTCGGGAGGTGGTACCTGGAGCAACTGTCTTTTTAAGTGCTTGCTGCTTGAAGAAACGGCCTTCTTCAGAGGGGTTTGCTTGAAGAAACATTCAGGGGTCTGGCTTGAGGGAATGGTCTTCTTCAGTGAGTTGTACTTGAGGAAATGGCCTTCTTTAGTGGGTGTTGCTTGAAGAAGGGTCTTCTGTAGTGGTTTGTTGTTTGAAGAAATGACGTTCTTCACTGAGTGTTGCTTGAAAAAATGACGTTCTTCAGCGAGTGTTGCTTGAAGAAACGGTCTTCTTCAGTGTGAGTGTTGCTTAAGAAACGGTCTTCTTCAGTGGGTGTTGTTTGAATAAACAGCCTTCTGTAGCGAGTGTTGCTTGAAGAACCGGTCTTCTTCAATGAGTGTTGCTTAAGAAACGGCCCTCTTCGGTGGACATCGCAGTAACACAAACGACCTTCAGTAGACATTGCCTTTAAAAAGCGACCTTTTTCAGTGGACATTGCCTAAACAAACGGCCTTTTTCAGTGGACATTGCCCTTAAAAAGCGATTTTTTTTCAGGGGACATTGCCTTAGTAAACGACCTCTTTCAGTGGACATTGCCTAAACAAACGACCTTTTTCAGTGGACATTGCATCAACATACGACCTTCAGTGGACATCAACATACGACCTTCTTCAGTGGACATTGTATCAACATACGACCTTCTTCAGTGGACATTGCCTAAACAAAGGACCTTCTTCAGAGGACATTGCATCAACATACAACCTTCCTCGGCGGACATTGCAACACACGACCTTCTTCAGTGGACATTGTCTATACAAAACACCTTCTTGAGCTGATGCCATCTTAAAGGCATCCTTCTCGACGGACTTGGCAAAGATAGAAAAAAAAACGGAAAGGAAGGAAGGAGAGGTAGGGGGAGGGGATAGAGGATGGGGAAGGGAAGGAAGAGGGCGGGGGGGGGGGGGGGGGGTGTAAAAAGAAAATCAGAATGGAAAACCAGGGACACACACACATACATAGACAGACAGACACAGACACACACACACACACACACACACACACACACACACACACACACACACACACACACACACACACACACACACACACACACACACACACACACACACACACACACACAGACAGACAGACAGACAGACAGACAGACAGACAGACAGACACACACACACACACACACACACACACACACACACACACACATTCACAGGCGTGCGCGCGCGCGTGCACTGACACACATAGATAGATGGATAGTAGAGATAGAGACAGACAGACAGACAGACAGACAGATAGATAGATAGATAGATAGATAGATAGATAGATAGATAGATAGATAGATAGATAGATAGACAGATAGATAGATAGATACGTGAATGATGTATACTCTCCGTCGATCATAATAGCATACGGACTTATCGAGACATGCATGTCATTCATAAGGGCTTTTAAGTTCATCTTGTAGTTGTGTCTGACTAAGGCAACAATTACCACAATTCAAACATGTGCACATAACATTCACAACAGTAGTACCACAGAAGGTAAGCGACATCTGCCATGGTGTCAACAGTTTCATATATCTAAAGGAATCCAACACGCCAGCTATTCAGGTCAATGTGTCAAACTGTGAATGGACCTTGCCACAATTCCCAGCCAGTCATGGAGTGATATTTGGCACCTGTGGCCGCTTCACTCCATTCTGTCTCATGCATGTCAGGGTACCGCCTGGTCATTTTCTACGATGTCGTATTCAAAGGTTGGCGTACTGGTGCGACTCGGGTCTCTGGGTCACAAAACTATTTTTTGATGAAAGACCTTTGTCCACAAACTTGTATGATGACTTTTCCAGTTATGCAATAAGCTGCAATAAACACTCGCGACAGGAAAAAATTCTTGAGTCATCTTCACATCACATGTTTATTCTGCATTATAATATTTCGGTTGTGCAACTAAATATCGAGGCAGTTTCAAATCATAGCTTTATGACAGTGTATACAACAGCCGTGTCTGGATATACGTTTGTAGCACTTCAAAACTTTAAAAATCAGACGTAATAAAAAACTGAACTGCATGTCTCCCCATCCTACGTCATCATGGTCAGCTTTCAGGGAACATCCACAGAAGGCTGTGGAATGCACATGCAATTGAGTTACCAGGAACACGATCAACATTATCCAACGGTCATGCGTGTGTGTGATGGAAACGATTTACCTGCACAAGTACTACCAACCGCACATCTTTACATCCATACTGAGAAGGTGGAACAACGTCAACTGTCTTTAACAGAAAGCAGCAGACTGAAAATATGGTTTTTCTTTCCATTGTAAATCTGCTGTTCCCCCTGTGCTGGTCAGTGGCTTGTTCAATTGTTGTGTAGAACACTATCCTCACTTTCAGCAGCATCTTCATTGCAACCTGAAACCACAATGTGAACAAGGGAATGACGAAACAGAACACTGCTTCTTCAGCAGTCCTGGTTGTCAGGGTCTGGTAGCGTCACGTAATAAATGCTTTAAACACGTTGTTTTAAAATCTGGCATAACTCATTTAATGGCAACATACACTTGTCAAAAGATGGGAGGGAAATTAGCCTCTGTAAAATCAAGAAGAGAACAGGAGGACATTGCAAACATTTTCATGAACCATGAATCGTTCGAAGTCTATATAGGTTATACTTCAGGTTGGTATTCTGTGCCTTTCATGTACAGTAAGTTCCGTAAGTGGTCAGACAACACCATGATCTACAACTTGAATCACTTCACTTTGAAAGTTCGTCATATGCCCGAGAGGAAACGTTTCGGTTATAAACTTTCTTCGATGGTTTTGGATATCGTTATGCTCCTGAGACTTGTATTGCAAAATAATGTACTTTGTGAAACAAAGCAGCGCTCAGGAAAGTTGTTGACTGTCCAAACTGCACAGATTCCACAAATTCACGCTCCCATGGTCCACTTTGCTCAGACAAAACAGTTTATGCTTGTTTATGAAAATGGTTCTCTGTCTCATGCCTTCCTGTCATGCGATCCCAGTAGCCATCACTGGAAAGCAATGGTTTTACAGGCGTGTCCGTCTGGAGCTTTAACCACTCAGAGAAATGGGCAGAATCTGCCTGGTCACAGCATTACAGTGCCGATGTTCCTGTGCGATGGGGACATGACCACAGTGCCATATGATTTAGTGTGTGACTTCAGGCAGGACTGTCCAGACAGCAGTGATGAGTCGTTTTGTAAATATCCATCGCAGACAGGATTTCGATGCAATAACATTCAGTATGTCCGTATTAGTCAACGATGCAATGACTACTCAGACTGTCTTGACGATTCCGATGAAGTCAACTGTAAATGGAAAATGAAATTTTCCGGTTTTAAATTATTCAGGGATGCAGACAAGAATCAGAAACTGCTCATCAACCATGATGGAGCAGGTTACTTTATTCAGCAGATGATGAAATTCTCTGAACGATGCCCTGACACTCATTATAGCTGCACAGCTGACTGGTTCTATTGCCTCCCTGTCTACACTCGATGCAATGGATTCGCTGACTGTACATACGGCGAGGATGAGCAAGATTGTGATCTGCTGATGTGTCCTGGTTTTTACAGCTGCAGAGCATCCAGAATTTGTGTCCACCGTGACCATCTGTGTGATGGCTGGGGTCAGTGCCCACAGCGAGATGATGAATGGTCGTGTGATATGTCTTGTGCAGAGAGTTGCGTTTGTCAGGGTCAGTCATTCCGGTGCTCAGGGTTCTTCTCTATTGACCACTTCCCTCAGTTACGTTTCTTGGATGCCCGAGGCTCGGGCATGAGTTTGGAAGATCTTAATTGTAAAGCAAACTTGATTTATTTGGATCTTTCACTTTGTTCAATAATGAATATTTCAGTAACAAAAATTGCCAACTTGCAGGTTATGAACTTAGCTGATAACAAATTGAGAATTATAAGTACGGGCATTTTAGGGAGGTTACCAAACTTGAGAATTCTTATACTGGCAAACAATCCTATAAATTCCCTGAAAGAAATATATAATACCATACATTACGTAGTTGAGAAACTTGACTTATCCAGTACAAGTCTCGTTAATCTGGACACGTTTGGGCTTCTCTATTTACCTAATTTGCGATCTCTAAATCTGTCTTTTTGTTCTATCAATCGAATCCAACCAAGAGATTTCAAAAATGCACCACAGTTAACTGAACTAGACATCCGAGAAAACCCAGTGCGCACATTCCCTTTAGATATATTATCCCCACTAAGCATGTTGAAGTCTGTCTCTGCTTCAAAATATGTATTTTGCTGTTCAAATTTACTGCCCAAAGAGCCCAGTAAAATACGATGTTCAGCACCGCTTCCCAGGCTTCATTCCTGTACAATGCTGCTCCCAAGCCAGCTGCACAGGATTTTTCTTCTGGTTGATTACCATAGTCTCTGTTTTGGGCAACATCGTTTGTCTCACAACTATGCTCAGAGTAACAAGCATGTTTCATACCAATGCTACAATTTTCATGACCCAATTTTATGTTGCCAATATCTTGATGGGAATCCACACAGGCATAGTGACAGTAGCCAATGAAATGTTCTATGGACACTATATGCAGATCCAAAACACGTGGCCCAACACGATTATTTGCAAGGTGGCTGGTTTTTTTTCTTTTTTGTCCTATGAGGTGTCAATAATGGTACTTTGGCTCATGGCTATGGATCACATCATACTGTGTTACTTCCCTTTAACAACATGGAGATTCACTTACATTAAAACAGTTGTTATTTGCACAACAATGTGGTTGTTTGGAATCGTGTTGACAGTAACGCTGCTCCTTACCGGTCTGTCAGAAACAGAACTGTATGGTCAGTCTGGTCTGTGTCGTCCCTTTCAGCTTGATTGCCACCACCAAATCAACGTTTAGACAGGTTTATGTTTATCGTCGCCTTCAACTGTCTCTTCAGCTTTGTGGTAATGTTTGTCAAATCAGCGTGTGTCAAAAAATGCCGAAATACCGAATTTTAGCAGACTCTAACACAAGCTCATTGTATTCTTCAGTTCGTTTTCTGGTAAAAGTGGCTCACACTGATTGTGTCTCCCGGCTTTCATTTGGTCTTTCGTGTGTCAAAGTTGTTAGTGGAAATGGTACATCAGATCAGTTTCATACGGCTATGATTGTGTTCATGTTACCTATTACTTCCGCCCTCGCTCCGGTTTTAAATATGTGGACTTTCGTGTCTGAGCGGCGAAAGAATGCACAAGAAAACAGATTACTGCAAACGTTAAAGTCTCGGCTAAAGATTCCATACAAACGCACATGAATACATTTGTTTCATAAGTATTTCACGTCGGGATATACAACATCAAAAACATTTCTCTCTCTCTCTCTCTCTCTCTCTCTCTCTCTCTCTCTCTCTCTCTCTCTCTCTCTCTCTCTCTGTATAGCCAACTAGCTACCTAGATAGATAGACAGATATATGCAAAAGGGTGTGGAATTTATTAATGGAACCAAACCGCGACACCATACAAACTACCTACTTATTTTTCTCAGGATGTTTATGGCTACACGTAATTTATAACCTGCATTTGTGAAACTAAAACGACATATTAGGATCGTTCCTATGACTGCCATTAAAACCTGAGTTTATATTTTGTCTGACATAGCCTTGCTAGTACGAATGAAATGAACTACAACTCTGATGCTAAAGAAAATCAATGACAACAAAGTTCTAATTATTCTTCTGAGAAACAAAAAAAATTAATTGCTTATTACAATCTCATTATTTCAATACACATTACATTTCCATGAAAATATACATATTGTGACTTGTGACGTTTTCACTAAGTAAACCATTACGATACTATAAAATTGTGTTACGAGTGCAAGGTGTCACTGGTCCGACAAGGAAGTAATAGAGGGATGCATGGAGGTATGGGCAGAAGCATTCATGTCTTCATAAACAAACTGTGCTTTCACAAAGGGCACGCACTCTGTCACTAACATCGGACCCTCACAAAGGTGACGGGAAATCGTAAACATTTTAAGAGGAATGGTTTTATCTACTTGGCTCCAAGCCTCCACCCCTCACCATACAACACATTCATCTGTATCATAGAAAATGTAAACAACACACAGATAAACCAATAAAGTATCAACATCCAGATAAATTGATAACTGATAAACCTGGAAGACAATATTCCAATATTCTGGCTACACACATAAATACAAGAGAGAAATAAACATTGGGAACTTGCCGTCTGTTGAACAGTGTTGGTTGCACAGGTTGGATCCCACATCAGTCACTGCCACCACGGTCGCATTGACCTCCTCCCCGAAGCTGCCGCACTGTTCGTGTCCGACCAACTGGCCAAATCCCAGTCTCCACTGCGATTTTGTCCTCTCTAAGGAAATGACTTCTCTTGGCCTGTCCCGTGGGTCTTTACTGCTGCAGACACCCCGCCGTCGACTGGCAGCTCCCTTTCTAGGCCTCAACCGGCTGACACGTCTTGCTGTCTTCCAGCCTTCCACAGAAGACAATTCTCTACGGTCGTTGGCTCCAAGGCTAAAGCAACCTCCGCTTCTCGCCTATGTGTATTTCCCTCAGCCCTCAGCAAGACGGAATAACTTCACCTTCCCCAAGTGAGTCACACTTTTACTGTTTTTGGAACGTCTTATAATGAGTTTCAAAGTGAGGTGACTGCACGTTCAACAGAATACATTTTTTAGGTTTGTTTTTATGATCAGTTCTTGAACAAAGAGGCAGCAAGTCACACTTCTTCAATCAATGGAATCACTGCACACACACACACACACACACACACACACACACACACACACACACACACACACACACACACCACCTTCACCACCACCACCACCATCACACCACAAACCAGAAACCACAATGGCTTCCACCAACAATGGTAAAAATGGAACAAATGAGTCTCCATATTACTTTGGCTGAACCAGTGGAATCACTAGTGCACCCCCATACACAGTCATCAAAGAGTAGGGTACCGTGTAGTTAATACATATCTAATTCTAACTCATGTTCGATTCCCCTAAACTACCCATTGTGCCAACAGCCCAGACCTCTCCACATGCCAGGATCGAATGCCACAAGTGCTTACTTCGACCCGTAGCCAATATGGTGCAAGCCATCTGAAAGATTGAAGCTTCCTCTGGGTGTTTGCCCTGAACGGTCATCGATATCTATTTGCAGGTTGATGGTCACTGAACAGGGCGTCGACATCTAACCCAACGGCCTCTCCTTAAAGCAGCTGGAAAACCGAGCAAGTAGCTGTTGGTGGAGGTGAGACGCCTTCCCCGCACAGGGATAGTTTGATATGTATATGTCATTATCCCCCTATATATGCGAATTACTCTCCAAGTACTCTTCGTCCCTCAAAATCAAAGTCGGGATACCCCTACATGTGTACTGGAGTTCGCACACTTGAAGGACCCCAGGAAACTAAAATCTCAACATCGGCAAAATAATCTTGATTTGCTGAAAGCACTGGAGAACATTCAGCAGGGTGCTCAGAACAGACACATCCCCTCCCCAAAAAGGATGTTCCACACCTGTTTGTTCATGGGCTCTGTGTTATCATTTCCGCTATGCGATGTGGAGTCGTCAGCTGCATTCGCTTGGAGTTAAGGGCCCGTAATTATTTCGTCGTGGGAACAAAAGTTACCCTACTTGCTTGTTATTTATTGTTTACTGTTCTCTGCTTCAGTTAACATTTCCGTTCATTCGAAATCAAATTGAGGTTACCTGTATCCGTTGTTGTTTGTCCGCGTGTTTGTTTGACTGTATTCCAGATCGAAAAGGCTGTGCCAGTCTTGATTAAATGTTAATTCGTGTGTGTTCATTTCTCCAGTCGTTGTTGCTGTGTGTAGAAGTGTCAGGTACAGGATATGTGCGTTGTTGCTGTGTGTAGAAGTGTCAGGTACAGGATATGTGGGCAAGCTCGGAACATCCTTTTCTTATAGGATGTGTCCTTGGTTGTTCTGTGTGCACTGTGTTGTCATTTCTGCCAGGCGCTTTGGTGTCATTAGCAGCATTCGTTTGGAGTTATGGGCTTGTAGTTACTTCATCGTGGGAGCAGAGTTACCCCACTTGTTTCTTATTTACTGTTGAATGCTCCCTGTCGAGTTCAAGGTTTCCTGTCATACCAATCAAAGTGAGGTTGCCTGCTTTTGTGACTGTTCGTCTTCATGTTTGTTTGAGTTTCAGGGTTATGGGCCTGTTATCACTTTATCATGAGAGAAAAAAAACTACCGTACTTGTTAATCAAATCAAAATTCATCTATCACAACAACCATATCAGCCATCTCCAACCCCTCTCCCTCCATGCCTCTGATTTCCTCCTGTATGCTCTCACATGCAAACACAAGACCCGCACTCCAACTTCTCCTCTCCCTCTCTATTCCCATGTACAAAACACATACAGAACAGATTCACTGGTGCAGGATCTACTGTCGAGATTAAAGCCTAGGCAGCGAAAGTTTCTTAACCAGAATTAAGGAAAATGAGTCACTTCAAGTGTCAAATTGTTTTCCGGCAGTTTGTTCCATACTGACAGAGCTTAATAAGAAAAGGACATCTGATTATGGCCTCTTGTCTTTACCACCAATTGAGCACCAACGTGACGGATTCTCTTCAGTACATCTGAAGAGCTCAGATAGATAAGAATGTGCACCTACAGAAATAGTTATGAGACGAACAACATTCTTAGAGCCTGTCAAGCAAGTTTTCAGGATTGCGGCAGGAAGTGAAATTTACATTAAATATTACTAAATAAAATACAACCCAGACCGTTTCTTTTTCTCAGTCGAAAAGTAATGGTAGATGCAGTTATTCTGTACAGCTTGCAGCTATGCAGAGGTTTGAAATGTCACTTGAAAGTGAGACTGCCGTCTTAAAAGTCATCAATGCTGTGTGCGGTCTAAGTGATGAACGTTAGCATTGTTTATCAGGAGCGATTTTTGTAAGAGAACTGATTAAGAAATCCCCCAAGGAAAGGCAAGCATCTTTCTATTGTCAAGCTACAGCCGGATATAGGTCATCCATAAATTTGAATTTATGAGGCCAAGAAGATGTCCTTCACTACTTTTAAGCCGTGCGTTTCACTACGCTGTCCTTGTGGGGACAGACAGACTGATGACAGTGAATATTAGTTTCTCTCCAGGTGCGCAAGAAGTTTAGTGAAGACGATTCTGTCCATTTTCAAGCAGAAAAAATACGTTAGAAACACACCCATAGTGTTCTAGACTGTTTTGCTCATGTTAGTGTTTCTTTATAAGACGATGTGCGACGGCGTTTTTGATAATAGTTTGCAAATACCAGTTCACTATTTTTTACTCGAACTATTTACACTTACAGGGACGTAAAAAGAGGACAGTGCACAAAGTCATTACATTAGCAGCATTTCTGTAAGTTTCGCCCATAAACATTTGTTACACAAAGTAAAACGGACATGAAGGAAACATCGAAGCAAAAAAGCAAAAACGCAAACCGAGTAGACTACAGTTTGAACTAAATTTACCAGCAAGTAGCTTTCTTTTTGATATTACATAAGGACACACATTTACAATGCAATACAACACAGTACAAACACAACACACACAACACGATACAATACTATACAATACAAAGAGGTCTGCTCAGTGGACTGCTCCGTCATTCTTGTGGAAGGTCCTGAGTTGAGAAGCTGGCTGGAGACTGTAATCTAAGTTTTACCCAATTTCTGCAAGTGATGTTGAATCATAGTTCTCGTTTGGGTATGTAAGAAATATTGCATAGAACAACGTACACTTAGCACACAGTACACACTGTTACTGACATGATTCCTGGTAGCCTGAACAATCCATGGACATTTAGGTCAGTAGGTCGACACTTGCTCTCTGCACGTCCCCGTTCAACCTAACCGGGTAAAAGTCAGATCCCAAAGCGCTAAAGCACAGAGATGGGTGAAGGACAGAGACCAGTCGACGTGTCTGCATGGCGTATTGTCCACGGCAGTGGGTAGGCACTGGTCCAAGTGCTCTGCAGCTGGCTGTGGTTGGGTCAGATTATTCAGGAGATCAGTTTGAAATACCATGATGTCCATAGACACTTGTGTGCCTGGAGATTCTCTTCTTTTAAACTCTCTTCTGCTGCTTTCCTCTGTGGCTAGCCTATAAACAGCATGGCTGGATACAACATGGAATGTACCATTCAATACTTCAAGAGAAGCCATTTGCATCCCCATTTGGGTGTACACTGAAAGAGTCAGGACCTCTTGAACACCCGTTTTTGAACACACGAACAGCGTATAATACAGAAGCATATAAACAATGCAGCTGACATGCATATTGATGGGATCGTATTGCTTGTTATGGAAACAACTGTCTGTGATGTCCCTGTACGGGTCATTTTTTTAAGCCACCTGAGATAGAGCGTCAGTGGCCAACACGTAAACAACAAGTCATTATACAGATCAAGGTGTTTGACATAACTGTACTGATCAGCATGCAGTCTTAAGTCTTTGACGTCACTACGCTGCTTGGGACACGAACAAAAGTCCAGCAGCCATTGTCGTCGTTGTCTTCGGCAGTTTTTCAAACACGTCAGTTTGGAAGAAGTTTGTATATGAATAACAGATTTGTAGCTAAGACTATAGACTGACATCAATCAATAAGTACCTTAACCTGTCACCTGGTAGAACTATTTTCACTACAGCCCGCTTGCAAATTAAACACGTCTTTCTCCAAATCACATGAAATCAATCTTATCATCTCAGAAGAGGAATTACAATACAATCGCTCACATATCTATCACAAACAAATAATCAAATTGACAAAAGCGGAAAACACGTCTTCTTAATTCACATGCTTTATGATGAAAGGAAACAGATGAAAGAGTGGCGGACACATTGTGTATTCATACTACATACACACATGGGAGGTTTCTCCCCTTCCCTTCCCCCGCACCATTTGTTCTTCCGTCGCCCTGCACGCAGAGGGAGAGAGAGAGAGAGAGAGAGAGAGAGAGAGAGAGAGAGAGAGAGAGAGAGAGAGAGAGAGAGAGAGAGAGAGAGAGAGAGAGAGAGAGAGAGAGAGAGAGAGGCATTCCTCTTCAAACGAATCAAAACACACGGAATAAGCTCGCAGATACATGAACGTGTACACACACACACACACACACACACACACACACACACACACACACACACACACACACACACACACGCACGCACGCACGCACGCACACACACGCACACACACGCACGCACACACACACACACATTCTCTCTCTCTCTTTCTCTCTCTCTCTCTCTCTCTCTTATAAATGATAATCTGTAACAAGAGCTGCACTGTACCAACCTAACCAGACTGAAATTAATGAATGGTTTCTATGCTTTTTTCGTTGCTGAACAAAGAACTACGAGCCAACCACTTTTTTTAAAGTCATAGCCAACTCAGTGGTGAGTTAGGAAATATTAAAAACACAACGCACTTGTTATCTTGGAAACTAGTGTGAACACTCTCCCTGGTCACATCTAGGTCTGTAGCTTATTCTGTTTCACATTTGCTTAACAACTGTACATTTATTTATTTTGTTATTTTGTTTGTTTTTTACACTGCTTACGAATTGTTTTCCGTTTTTGTCTTACTTCCTTCTTCCTCTTCTTTCTTCCTTCCTTCCCTTCTTTCCTTCTTTTTTCTGTCTGTCTGTTGTTTTTCTTTGTATAAGCAGCACATTATCAGAGAGAGAGTGTGCCTTTACACCACACATTACACATTAGAACATTAACAAACCCAGATACTTTGTATCAAATCCAAAATCATTAAAATCAGCAAGAGCATGTCCTTTCGTAAGACAACATACAGACTATGCATCGTGGGTAAGAGACTGGCTGGACAAAAAGAAAAAAAAAAAAAGGGGGGGGGGGGGGGAAGCTAGTAGTGGACATTTTTTTTTCAGATGAAAAGGACGGGGTGAAGCACCAAAACAATAAGAGGTGGATTTGGCCTTAGGAGGGGGGAAAAAAAAAAAGGGGGGGGGGGGGGGGGACGTCACCGCCTTAGGTGCTCCATTGATCCGACAACTGATGCCACAAAAAAGACAAAAATAGTGTGAACACTCTGTGTTATAGTTTCCCTCATAGTTGAGCATTTTAAAGAGTTAAATGTCACGTGATTGGAAGTACGTTTAATCCATATGATACTAGTTCTCGATTCAACCTTCTGACAAAGGCAGATTCTGTTCCAAATGTCATCCACCTTTCTGTTCTAGTGCTTCAAGTAGCAGACCTCTGTTTGTGCATAACACAATCCCACGTTGGACCTTCCACCACTACCTAACGCTTATCCCAGTATGACGACTGAACTGTTTGTCTGTGACCCCAGATCACTTCCCACATCCTGAACACTTTCTGATGCTTCCCCCATGCGTGGGAAACTGAACTTTTTAGTTTACAAACCCGATGCACATCCTACATCGGCAAGATGTCTTGGCGCTTTCCCCCGAGTAACCCCTGGCCTTTCTCTCTTTAGGCCTACTCTGCCTCCCGAATCTAGTTGTCTACAACCCCAATCCGCATCCCATATCGCAACACTTTTTGGTTCTTCCTACAGTACGAAAATTGATCTTGCATGCAGTTAAAAAGTGCCTGGCATTATATCATTTGCTCAGTCAGTGCACTGTTTGAATATTGTGATTTTGCCAGAAATGTTCCCAGTTGACTGGCCTGACTGAAAGAAAATTTTCTGGGTCTGTCTCAGAACATAGGCAGTACAGTTTGCATAAGAAGGGGACAGGCTACAATGTTTGAAGCAAACACCCATGACATTAATCACATTAATGGATCCAAAGAAACTGTACAATCATTGCTCATGAAGTCAAATGTGTAAGCTGTTTTTACAACTGTCTTCATACACAGCGTCACAGATGACTTTCAAAGCAACTTGTACAGAAAAAAGGTATAAAGAGTCTACGTCTGTTGATCAGAATGTAAACTACGGCAGTATCTTAATTTGTTTTGCTTACATAGTTACACTGATCAGGTGGTCTTTAAATCAGGGCTATCTCAGGACAGAAGGCACTCCCAAACAATCAGTCTGCTGTGTGAACAGAAAATCAACACAAAATATTTCATAAGATTAACCAGAAGTCAATGCCGGGACTTCAGCAATCTGTTTCAAGTGGACATAACACGATATGCAACAAAACTGTTTGCGTTGATTCAACCATGCAGGTATTTTCTCGTTCACCAACTTCCACTCTCCTGCTATTGCTCGAATTAAGAAAAAAGAAGATGAAATGGATATTCCTTTCCAAGCCCTACCCGATGGTCTCATAAACACATATCATCTTGTTACCTTCAAGACAAGCTTAAGACAAATAACAGCGGCAACAACTTGGTGCAGTCACAACAACGTTAGACCTCGTCGGCTCAGCTTCTTGTGGAATTATCAATGAAATCAATGTCTAATAAGCTTATCTATTAAAATTCCAAATGCACCTATTCCCACGTTCGCGCACTCACTGGCAAGTACACTTCTAGTGGCACTGGCGGTCTATAAATTGCTATATCAGGTTCACCTGCCACATTTGACAGACAGAGCATTTCCCATTGGATCAGCTTACCTGGCAGCTTCCTACAGACCCCAGCAAGGAATGATTGATCTCAGCAGATGGCACAAATAGTCACATGAGTGGTCTCAGTAGTTAGCAGAGGTATCAGATGGTCAGACTGAATAGTTGCTACAGAAAGCTCGATGGTCAGTCTGAAGAGTTAGCAAACAACGCTAGTGAGCATGTCTAAATAGCAGGCACGGAAAGCTAAATGGTCAATTGAATTACTTTATAGAAAAGGTAAGTTAGTTTGCAAAGAAGTCAAGCTAGCCAAAATAGTTGGCACAGAAAAAAAAACGATCTGTCTGAATCGTTGGCAGCAGAGCTAGATGGTCAGTCTGATCAGTTAGCATAAAAAAGCTACATGGTCAGGCTGATTAATTGGCATTAGAAGCTAGATGGTCAGTCTGAATAGTTGGCATTAAAATGCTAGATGACCAGTCTGAACAGTGTCACAGAAAAACTAGTCTAAATGAGTGGCAGAGAAAAATGGTCATCTGAATCGTTGGTACAGAAAGCTGGGCAGTCAGTCTGAATAGTTGGCAGCAGAGCAAGATGAAAAGTCCGAATAGTTGGAATACAAAGCTAGATGGTCAGTCTAAGAGTCGGTTAATCTGCATCGTTGGCAGAGAAAGCTATATGGTCAGTCTGAAGCTACATGGTCTGTCTGGCAATCTGGGAGAGAAACGTTCATTGATCAGAGGCAGTGCTTGGCAGAGAATGGACATTTGTCTGCTCTCTCTTTTGAGCACCCGATTAAACTTCTCATCGAGGGTGACAGTGACGTAGTTTTTTACAGTCGTTCATGTCTCCTGCAACAAAAGACAAGGACAAAAAGAAAGGGGTCATCATGGCAGAAGTCACCTACAGAAAACTTCAGTAAATGAATACATCTCGCTCTCTCTCTCTCTCTCTCTCTTCTCTCTCTCTCCCCCCCCTCTCTCTCTGTGGAGGGGGTAGAGAGAGGGGAGAGAGAGAGAGAGAGAGAGAGAGAGAGAGAGAGAGAGAGAGAGAGAGAGAGAGAGAGAGAGAGGGAGGGGGGGGGGGGGGGGGGGGGGGGGGCGGGGGGGGGGGGGGGGGGGGGGGGGGGATATCAGCAAAACCCAGAGCCTTATCCTCTCTGGCCAGAGCCTGGGCGCTCTAGAGGAGTACTGGAAGCGGAACAACCCCATCCGTGACGTGGACGACATCGCCGTGCCCGTGCTGTGCATCAACAGCCTGGACGACCCGTTGTTGTCAGCACGTCGGGGTCCTCCCCCTCCACCATCGCCTCCGACCTGTTCCGCTGCTACCGCAACTTCCTCCTGGTGGTCACGAGAAGGGAGGCCACTCTAATTTCTGGAGCGCCTCCCCTTCACCTCGTTGGCAGACTCACTGTGTCTTGATTACCTGGAGGCGGTGTTTGATCTCACCACCACAAGTTTACCCCACCACAACATCGTCCTCTACGTCTTCGGCTTCGACGTCTACCAGTAGGAGAAACACGAGATCCACGATATGAGTGAGATCGGATGTGCCAGTGAAAGATTTTGTTATCTGTTCTCAGCGTTCGGAGTGGTCCGGGAACAGGGAAATTTGCAACACGAGTCAGGATGGTCGGAGGGGCGGTGTTCATTGCCTGTCAGTGACGTTCTGCCCATGGCAACATCAGGCTCGTTGTTCACGTGTCTGTCTCTGAAGTACAGTGATAAAGACCCAGACAACATCAACAATGTTGTTTACGTGTCTGTCTCAGAAATACAATGACAAACAACACCTAGACAACATCAACAAATGTTGTTCACGTGTCTGTCTCTGAAGTACAGTGATGAACACCCAGACAACATCAACAATGTTGTTCACGTGTCTGTCTCTGAAGTACAGTGATAAAGACCCAGACAACATCAACAATGTTGTTTACGTGTCTGTCTCAGAAATACAATGACAAACACCTAGACAACATCATCAATGTTGTTCACGTCTCTGTCTCTGAAGTACAGTGATGAACACCCAGACAACATCAACAACAATGTTGTTCACGTGTCTGTCTCTGAAGTACACAGTGATAAAGACCCAGACAACATCAACAATGTTGTTTACGTGTCTGTCTCAGAAATACAATGATAAACACCTAGACAACATCAACAATGTTGTTCACGTGTCTGTCTCTGAAGTACAGTGATGAACACCCAGACAACATCAACAATGTTGTTCACGTGTCTGTCTCAGAAATACAATGACAAACACCCCAGACAACATCAACAATGTTGTTCACGTGTCTGTCTCTGAAGTACAGTGATGAACACCCAGACAACATCAACAATGTTGTTCACGTGTGTCTCAGAAAATACAATGACAAACACCCAGACAACATCAACAATGTTGTTCACGTGTCTCTGAATTACAGTGATAAAGACCCAGACAACATCAACAATGTTGTTCACGTGTCTGTTTCTGAAGTACAGTGATAAAGACCCAGACAACATCAACAATGTTGTTTACGTGTCTGTCTCAACTGTGGAGCGATGATCTCTCTGACAACAATAAATCAATAACGCTGTTGATGATTCTGACATTAGTACAATGAGTATTCTTCTCACTAGACAGTTGAAAAGAACAAGGAGTTAAGTGTTGGTTGTTTGCTGCAGAAGATCTCTGTGCTCTGAAGGGGATGCGACCACTAGGTTGTCGTGTGCCTAGGACACTTCGCCGCCAACCACAAATCTAGCATCCACGTTAATGTCAGTTGCTCTGTTCAGTTGTTGGTTAGTTTTTCCTTTCTGCAGAATCTGGTTTTACAGACGGTCGGTCTACTATGTCATCGTGGAGTTTCAGACTGGTCAGGAGGTGCTAAGGTACCACAGACCCAAGCTAGGCAATGGTTTTGGTCTTTGGAATTTAATCGGACCCTACAGTTACCAGAACATCGTATATGCATATAGGGTACACGTGTGCGCGCTTGCTTGTGTGTGTGTGTGTGTGTGTGTGTGTGTGTGTGTGTGTGTGTGTGTGTGTGTGTGTGTGTGTGTGTGTGTGTGTGTGTGCTGCTGCTAAACTTAGCGAAGTTTTTAAAACTTCGTAGAGTTGTGTAAAATTATATCCCAGTGTGTTAATTATCGGGAAAATTTTTGGATGTTTGATGTGTTTCATTTACATTTGTTTGATTTGTTTCAAGTCCCATGCCCCAAAAGGGGGTCGCAAGATTAAATCTTTGAATCTTTGAATTTTTGAATCTTTGTGTGTGTGTGTGTGTGTGTGTGTGTGTGTGTGTGTGTGTGTGTGTGTGTGTGTGTGTGTGTGTGTGTGTGTGTGTGTGTCCTCTCATGCGTACGTGTGTGGAAAATAAAAGAGGAAGGTTGAAAGGGGAGCATGATGAAATGAAACATACACATTGTTCACATTGGTCGTTTCTTTCAGGGCTGAAAAGCAGTGTGTCTGTACGCATATCATAAGTATCTCCCATTCACACTTCTTGCTTAGCCACTAAGCTAAGACTTGTTCCTGCCACCCCTTACTCTGTCTTACCAATTACATCCTGCCTTCCACCCCTGTCGCTCCCCTCCAACCCCATTTATCTGGAATATAGAGCTCTGAAGGGATAGTAAACGTAGACAGGTGCCGGGGAAAGGGGAGGGGAGCGGGAGCGGGAGCGGTAGGAGGTGGAGAAGAGAGACATTCCACAACCAAAGGTGTGATCCCACTGCCTTCAGCATCTTCAGCTGATTAGTTGTCAAACGATTGAAGATGCTCTGCGGAACTTACAGTGGTTCATGATGGGCTGACCTGAGAAGGGCCCAGGTATATGCTTTCCATACAGTGTGTTGTATCATGGGGAATGATATGACCTTCTCTGCAGAAGAAACTTCGTTCAACACTGCTGTGAGTGTGAATGATAGTATGTAATTATACCTAACAGAAGGGCTGAAAACGTAGGTCATGGGGTATCTTTTTTGACTTGCTTTGCATTTTGGATCCTCAAAGCAAACGCTCATTTTCATCGGTTGATCACTTTTGTTAAAACTTATTTTTGGCAGCTTCGAGGTTTTTTTTTCACTTCTTTCTGTATTTCCCTACCGTCTTTGGAGGAGAAGGCAGGGGGTTGGGTGGGGGTAACTGAGAGCTAGTATCTTCTGAACTGGTTGTGAGAAAACTACATCGTACTATGTATGTGCACTTTTGGATGGTATGCGTACTTTTGGTCACCACACGTGGACGAAAAAACTAACAAAGCAATAGTCGACTGACTGGAATCCATGCAAGAAATAGATGCATTCCCAAAACAAAATTCAAACGTTACCATCTGTTGTCGTCTCAAGGTTTCCTGTATAAAACACTCCTACACACTTGAACATACTTTTTTATCTACCCCTACTTCCATCCCCATTTCTGTCCCCTGCTCCTAACACGCGTTACTGTAAGCCTTGGATACGTCAGTGCCATGATGATTGATGACTGCTTTGCCTGCACCTTTCTCCTTCATCTAAGGATGCTCTACGCTCAAAACGTACTGGCATCGGCTACAAAACTCTGCTCTGGCAAGGCTGCGGTATGAAGGAGGCGAGAACTTGGTGGAGGATAAGGTATACTGAGCTGGACGGATCGATGGAGAAAAGAGCTGGTACCACTCGACGGCACCTGGACTAACGAGACTGCAGCGTAAAGAACACGGGATGACGTCACCTCACATAAAACTCGCGGGCCTCTCTGTGACGTCTACACCATTATGGCTTAAAAAGAGTCGGCTGATTCTCTCTCTCTCTCTCTCTCTCTCTCTCTCTCTCTCTCTCTCTCTCTCTCTCTCTCTGCTCATCAGTCTGTCTGTCTGTCTGTCTCTTTGCTTGGTGCATTGTCTGACCATGACACTAGCTATGACTGTCTCTGTAAGTCTCAGATTTTATTTTACAAACACAGCATGTTTGAGCATCTCTCGGGCCTGTTTGGTGGCAGATGACATTGTGATATAAAGTGATGGATGAAACTTACTCTCAGATCAGAACAGAACCACACGAGAGCATCGTTTTCATCGACATCAACCACCTCCTCAGTGATCATCACTGATAGAAGGATCACCATGTTGTGGCTCCTTACAGTCGGTCTTGTAGTGAGCTCAGTTACAATGCCCTCACCACCATACTCTGTCTGTGAGGAGATCTATCCAACTAAGCCTCTGATCTCAGCAAGTTTATGGGAATTGTCGCAGGGTGGTTGTGAGGACACCTTCCGGACAGGGGAGCTTACTCTGGCTCCGCGACAAAAAGCAGCCGCACTCATCAGTAGGGACCAGCACAGGTATTACCATCGAACAGCGCCAAAATGCTCTCGCAGCAGTGCAGTGTCTCTCCTCAGTGGAGTCACCTTTCGGCGACTTGGCACTGAACCTTTCCTGTGGACTGACGAAGAGGGCGTGTGGCTGTCTTTGAGAGAGGCCTGATGAAGCTGTGCAGAGAAATGCTACTGAGGGAGGAGGAGAGCCGGGGGAAGGGGGGGAGGGGAGCCAAGGGAGGGAAGTGAGTGAGGGGTAAGTTGGACGAACGGAAAATGAGAGAGAGGAGCAAACCGAGTATCGCCACATGAAAAAAAATGGAGGAACAGAATATGTATGAGGAATCTACGGGGGAAACACGAAAAACAAGACCAAAAAAAAAAAAAAAAAGAAAAAAAAAAAAAAAGAAAAGAAAAAAAAACCCAAGATGCAAAACATATAAACGTACTCCCAGTTTATCCTGAATACGCGTGATATATTCCATATTCCACAAAGAGTAAAAAAACCGTCTTGGGCTGGTGTAACCGTTAATAATGGCTATTCTGGTAAACATCGGCCATCATCTGTGACCTATAATGAATACTTACAGATTTTCAGAAAGATCGGCCAAGAACTTTCTGAGATTTTCCATCAAGAAGAAAACCATTATGGGCCGTTAGTAACGGCTATAACGGTAAACTTAAACATCGGGCATCTCTGTGACCCATAATGAACATACCTACAAATTTTCAGAAAGATCGGCCACTGAGATATTCCATAACAAAACAAAAGCCGCTATGGGTCGTTATAGCCGTTAGTAACGGCCATAACGGTAAAATTAAACGTGGGCATGATCCGTGACCCATTCCTACAAATTTTCAGAAAGATCGGCCAAGTACCTATAAATTTTCAAAACGTTCGATAAGTACTTTCTGACGTGTGTGTGTGTGTGTGTGTGTGTGTGTGTGTGTGTGTGTGTGTGTGTGTGTGAGAGAGAGAGAGAGAGAGAGAGAGAGAGAGAGAGAGAGAGAGAGAGAGAGAGAGAGAGAGAGAGAGAGAGAGAGAGAGAGACAGAGAAAGAGAGAGAGACAGACAGAGACAGAGGATGGGGGTTGGGATGGGGCGAAAACAAATGAAGAAACATCAATACACTCTCGTACTCGTGAAACGGCATTGTATATGAATTGCAAATGTTTGTGACTTTCTGCCCATAGCTTTAGCCTGATGCCAAGGGATCTGTTGTCTTCTCTTTAAGTTGTTCAGTCCGTGTCATCATCCAAGATCACTGGTGTCACACGAACCTGGGAGAAAACAGAAAGAAACATGTCGTGTTTGTCATGCCTGCCGCATGATCAGCTGCGCAATGACTAGTCCCCAGATCAAATCAGGGTGGAATCCTATTCCTCTTTATGCTCGTTGGTTTAGTTCAATTTGTCCGTCTTCCTCACCCGAAGGTACTGGGAGAGGACAGGTGGGCTCACTCAATGAATGTACCTGAACGAGAACACGGCAGGGCCGCAGTGAATGTCATAGATAGGGCTCATTATGTGTAGAGTTGTGTGGCTGCCTGCAATGTCACAAAGGGACTTATCACCAGAGAACCGATGTTGTAGTGAAAACAGTAAGTAATGCGGGCGAAACAGACACTTTCTCATGAACATGACAACCTACCCCGTGACAACAGTTATTTCACAGTAATACCCCTAATCATTTTATGAAAACAGTTATTTTTTTTGGTCACAAAAGTCGATAGAAAGTCCGGAAAACAGTTATTTCAAGTGAAAACGGTTGTCTACGAAAAAAAAATCTCCTGTGTGAAAACAGCCAGTTATCACGCGAAAACAATTACATTCCGTGAAAAGAGCTCATCATTTCAGGGGAAGATGTATTTCCAATTGTTGATGGCACCGTGAAAAGAGTTAATTGTTGCAGAAAAATGACTTTTTCTGCTAGCTAATGCTTTCTTGAAAAGAGCTAAAGAAAAATGAACTGAGTCTTATCCCGAGAAAAACAGCTTACTATCCAATTAAAGATCTCTATCAACAACTGGTGATTATCAAAGGTGGGGATCGGGAGGAGGGGCTTCTCCTTGATATTTAGCTGTTTTTCCACAATAACATCTCCTGCAAAATACTCATAATGCATTACAACACAATACAAGACCATAACAATTCAGAAGAACACAACACAACATCAAGCAAGACTCAACACAACACAAAGCAAATCAAATTGAAAAAATGAACGAGCAATCACTTATCTTCATCCACTTCGAATCAGCGCTTATCTTGTGTCAAAGTGGATGAAGATAAGTGATAGCTCATTCATTTTCTTTGTCCTGAGTGTTTTGTGTCTTGCTTGAAGACGACATAAGAGATCGAAACGCCGTTTTTTGTTTTTGTAATCCGTTTGTCTACGGTTCTTTCTTTTGCGGTATCCTATCACTAACATTTAAAATTTGTTTAAGATATCCGCCTGCAGTCGCCTCACTTTGCAACTAGATCATCATCATAATTACCATGTCATTATAAACATTATCGTCAGATGATGATGATGATGACCTATGCTGTGTCATAACCAGGCAAGTCATCAGGCCTACGCCGCTTCAGAGAGCGACAAAAAAAATACTATCGACACATTCGCACACAAGAATTAACATACTGTTAAGAACTACGTACAAGTAAACAGCGACATAACTCAAGAACAAAGATGTCAGGTGCAACGAAACACCACAAAGGTAATCAACGATCGCCATGTACATACACGCATACATCTGCACAAATAGGTAACTGGTCACTTACAAACAACAACGAAGTAAGATATGGTAGAACAAAGATAGATTACTCTTGAAAACAGTTGTTGGACAGGGATAGCCAATTAGAAATGACAGGAACATAACTCATGGTAGAACAAAGATAAATCACTCTTGAAAACAATTATTTGGACAGTAAATCTATTTAAGGATGGGCGGGAGGGCTGGTTTCCAAGGGAGAGGGGGGGGGGGGGGGGGGGAGGGGAGGTGTCTTTTTTATTCCAGACAGCTGGCGCACTCTAAGGCAAACGTTTTGTTCAGGTGCGTGCTATGAACGGAATACGAGTAATGATCTATAGACAGAATGCATGTTTTGATCTGGAGGTACAGAGAAAATTCGTGTATTGTTAACAGAATACGTGTATTGTCTAGATGCCCAGATAGAATGCATGTATTGGTGTAGAGGCATAGACTTCCTGTATTGATGTAGAAGGTTATATAGAAAATATGTAGGCTATTGATCTCGAGGTACAGACAGAATTCACTGTTGGTGTGAAAGTTTAGATAGATTGCGTGTGTTGGTTTTGTTGTATAGACAGGTACGTGTGTTGTTTTAGAGGAATAGACAGCACACCTGTACTGTTTTAGAAGTGTAGACAGAATACGGTTATTAGTCTGGAAATATCAACAAAACCATGCATTGGTCCGGAGGTATAGACAGAATACGTGTATTGGTCTAGGTGTACAAACAGAATACGTGTATTGGTCTAGAGATTGACAAGTTAAGCCTTATAGTTTTTATAGTCCAGCCAACCACGAAAGTGTGAAGGAGGGGGATGGGCGGTGGGGGGGGGGGGGGGGGGGGGGGGAAGGCACATTAAGGCTGTTACATTATTAAGGTCAATTCCACATACATTTAAAAAAAAGAAACTCTGGAAACCAGATGCTTTGAAATAGGCAAAAATTGCTCTAAATCTTTCATCATATAAAAATAGTTACCTCTTTCCCAATTGTAAACAAAAATAACATAGGGTGGAACAGCTTTGATCAAACTTTTCATGGAGTCTGCCGTAAAGTGCTTGTATTTGATATTACATCTGTCCCAACACTGTACAAGGATGTGCATCATAATGAATTGTTCATCACGTGGAACGTTTCAAGGAGCGTCTTCATTTTTTGAAAGACGAGAATGGGTGTAGAAAAAATGCCCCTGTGCAATCAGCTCAGAACTGTTTGTTCTGCATGCACCCCCCCCCCCCCCCCCAGTGGCAGATGGTCAAAAGTCGTTAAGATCTGGACTTTGAAGATGGGTTGAAAAAGTTTTTTTATATTCGTAGCCGTTTTGCTAGAGGTGTTGACTTAAGTCTGATGATAGAAACTTGATGAATACATCCTCAGAAGAAGACAATGAATTGTACGCAGTCTTTATATGACTTATAGGAAGATATCACTTGTTAAATACATCCTCAGAAGCAATAAATTTTACGCGGTCTTTATCATGACTAATTGGAAATGTAAGCTGACAGCCAGCGAGAAGAGTGTGAGAGGAGGTACACTGCTAGTCTAATTGCAGTTTGTAAGACAGAGAGAGGTCGAGAGATAGGGGGCGGGAAGGTGGGGGGTAAAAAAGTGTTTGTATGTAATGTAGAGGATGGTGCGGCTGGCATTTGTCATGTCACACTGCACAAGAACTTCAGATTCTTCGGACAACACAGATACTGATTTGCCACACTTTGTTGAGTGATTGTGTACACTTGCTTGAGTGAGATTTGCTACACTTTGTTGAGTGATTGTGTACACTTTTTTTGAGCGATTGTGTACGCTTTGCTGAGTAATTGTGTACACTTTGTTCAGTGATGGTATGCACTTTGTTGAATAATTGCGTGTGTACTTTTTGGGGTGATTGTAAACACTTTCTTGAGTGTTTTTGCATAATTTGTTGAGTGGTAGGCAAAAAACAACAACAAAACAAAGCAAAAACAACAGCAAAAAACCCATGTCCATGTTGTCAGGAAAAGTCCCTGGTCTTCAAAATTCCCTCCTACTGTTCTAAAATGGTGGCAAATCTGGAAATGCCCCTTCCTCCTGTATCCCTTTACTTGTCTTAACATTACTACTGGATATCTGAACGTTCGTTGTCGAATTGAAAGGCGTTTTTCGTTCACTGGATGTTTGTGTGTGGCTCAGTGAAACATTATGCATCAGACGTGATTGACTGAATGGGTGTGAAAGATAGGTCACGCAAGTTGCAAACAAAAACTGTTCAGCAACATGTAAATAACGTGATCTGAACCAGGGACGCTTATCTCTCTGAGCAAAACGATGATGTCTCCGAATTTATCGACGCATTTCATAAATATTTTGCCACTGACCTTTTCAAAATATCATCTTTAACACTGCGCAGTGAATCCTCCCGTGGCGCTCTCAATGGATTGCCTTTGATATCTGTAGATACTGGCAGCATGTGCAGTGCCCAAAGTCAGATCCAGAGACAGACAGTTTCGGAGCTTGTAGATGGCTGCATCGTGTTTTTACATCTTGAGCATGGCACTCTGGAAACATACTCTTTAAAAGACTTCGGAACACATTATGGTGCACGATAACAGACAAAAATAGAAATAGTGTTTTTAGTCGTCAAACCAACGTTTTTAATACATTCACAAACTTTATAAACCAGTTTACCATTGACGGATATATACCAATCATGAGCAGAATACTTGGGGGAAAATCATGTCACTTGTTTCTGATATGGAGGCCAAAATATTGATGGGGCGATGGACATCCCTGCTTGAGATGCTTATGAACTTCATAGAAGCTCCCAGCAGACATCCGTGTCTAATACAAATCATTCACCAACTTTATGATCTCTCTCAATTCAGCAAGACAACTGGGGAGGGCGGAGTCGGGCCCTCAGCCTCAAAGGGGCCCATACAAGCGACCAGTTCAGCCACTAACCTGGAGGTCAGGGGAAGGCAGAGCAGATCTTCTGACTAGACAAACAAGCCACCTGTCAGCCTCACAGTAGTTCAGTGATATCACACAGGCGTTTCTCCGCAAAAAAACCCCAACACAACAACATTGGCATCATCTGCATTAAGGAGACTCACTTAAAAGATCTTCAAAGATTCTTCGTGAGAAGTTATGAATTCTTCCACCAAGACCGTGAAGAAGATAGACACAAGGGTCGAATCATCACCCTTGTCAAAACGCCCATCCCTGCGGTGGAGCTGTGCAGATCAGGAAAGGAAGAACTGGATGTATCACACCATCAAGCTGTTGCTGCTCAGCAGAGACTTACTGATCACAAAACTGCTCAGCACTCCTGCCTCAGCTTTTGCACTCCACAAAGTGAAGTTAGAAGCGTCCAGACACCCGCTGGCTGAGGTTTTCAACAGCCATTCTCCAAGCTGCGGTTATGATGAAATGGACTACGTGGTGAAACTAGAGGACTGAATGATGGAAACAAACAATTAATCAGCTTGATGACCAACTCACCTGACCCATACTGTGTTTTTGATCAGTTTCCAGATTTTCTGGAGCATTGTGATTCTCTTCAAGGAAAAAAACTTTTTGATGGTGATTTCAATTTCCATGCTAATGATGTGAATGATAGTAATCCCCGGTAATTGATTAACATGTTTGAAATGTCTTCTCTTTGTCAATCAGTTACGTGCCCCGCTCCAAAAACGAGATCATACTTTTGATTTATTTTTGAACAGACCTGATGACATGTTTTTTTTTCATTTTTTTGTTTATCCCATATAAGTAACGATCTGAGGTCTGACCACAATACTGTTTTGTGTACTTTGAATGTGCCGAAGCCAGAGGTTGAACACATGACCATCTCTTTTTGTTGTGTCGACAACATTGATGAGGAAGCTTTCAACCAAGATGTGTCAGATGTTCTACCTCAAAAGTGCTACGTATTTGAATGCAGCACACACGTTACATGCCATTCTGAACAGGCACGCGCTTCTATGCCAGCGTCATCTAAGCCATGGTTCAGTGACATCGCTGACCAGTTTCGCTCACTGAAGCAGGATTGTCGTTAGGCAGAAAATGCGCTGGCTTAAGTCTTGTTTGACAGTGCACAAACAAATCTATGAACTAGTTAAACACAAAGCCATTGATTTAGTAGATGGAGCAAAGAGTGCATATTTCTCTGCGTGGATTTTGGCCTCTAAAACTTGTAAAGACATTTTCGAAATTTCAAGTCTTTAATGAGTAAAGAAAGAAAAACGTCGCCATTTCCATCTTGCCATGATCCTGAGCGTCTTCCCAGCATTTTCTCCAACCTGTTCTCTGAGAAAATTCTAGACATCAGAAACAGCATCCCTGAAACTGAACTGGTTTTGCAACATCATATCACACCATATTCAGTTTTTTTTTTTTCTGGATTCGTTTACTCCTGTTTCAGAATCATTTTTACGTGGCGTTCTTAAAAACACTGTTCTAGAGTCTTGTGAGCTCTCAGTCCCATCCCACTAAATTTCTCTGTGAAGACCTTGACACTGTTCTGCCTGCTATTACCAACATCCTTACTTATTATCTTCTTTCTGGTAGTGTTCCAAGAGACTGGAAAAAAGCGGTCGTAAGACTCTTTTAAAGAAACCTTTCACTTGATAAAGACCAACTGAAAAACTACAGACCAGTCTAAAATATTCCATTCCTTTCTAAAATTCTGGAGGAAGTGCTGCTTTCACAGCTTTTGTCTCATCTTAATTGACACAACTTGTGCAGTCCACTGAAGTCAGCTTACAGGGCTGAACACAGCACTGAAACAGTTTTACTTCGAGTTGTCAATGTTTGTCTGCTATAGATGAAAACAAAGCATCCATTCTTCTCCTTCTTGATCTATTGGCAGCTTTTGTCACTATTGATCACAGTCAGGTCTGTAGACAGATCTGCTACTGGTAGTCTGGATCCCAGTACTACCTGTCACAGGGTCAGATTGTCAGCGACTAAACAGGCACCCCCTAGTTCTCAGGAGGATGGTGAGGAGGGTGGCTAGACACCCTGATGGAAATAAATAAAAGATCCATCAAAGGGCGCCGGCTCTGGAGACCTATGCACGGCCATCTAGCTAACGGAGTAAACCCAGAGAAAAAATCCGGAGTGGCCCCTAAGGCGGTTGGATGACAAACTTTGCCACCCTCTGGCAGCTCCTGCGACCGCATTGGCACCAAACTGTAACAGCCCTGTTGTTCATTTGGATCCGTCAGCGAGGTTGAGAGGGGGGACAATCTGCACGGGCAACAGCCCGTCCTCCATATTACAATGCCCAGGCTTATATCCGTCCATCCATCCACAAACACTCACTTGCACCTACGACCTGGAGAGGACACTCCAGCTTCGCTACATGCGTCGACACAACACGGGAAACAACAGATACCGGTTTTAAGTCAGCGCTCAGTTGGCGTACAGCGCGACGCCAAGGGTTGCTCCCTATGGTGGGAGAGATAATCACGACGACTCACTGGACAGCTACTGCCCACCTAAGCTGGGCTGCTCCCAGCCAATCAGGTGCTGTCCCACCACTACCTGCCATCTTTATTGTTTGCATGGAGATTAGGAGAACATCCGACAAGCAGGTCATAAACTGCCGCACCAGGCAACAAAAAATCTTTCAAGAAAGGGATCAGTGCTAAAACTGGTCCTGACAATGATGTCTGGGCTTTCTCAAGACCTTCAGTGACACTAGAAAACAGATATCATAAACAATGAACTCAAGAGATTGACTGTGGACATCGCCACCCTGCAGGAAACACGGCTGGCTGACTCAGGCACACTAAAGCTTTGATGCCCCAAGAGAGTATGGAGTAGGTTTTGCTGTAAAGAACAGCCGACTAAGTATGATAGAACCAGGCAGCGGGGACTCAGAGGGACTCTTGAATCTCTGCCTCAAGACCACCGAAGGCCTTGTCACCCCTGTCAGCATATATGCTCTGACCCTGTCTGCCACTCCGGATGCCAAGGATGAGTTATATGAAAATCTTGCATCTACCATAAGGAACATCCTCTGCACAGAACAACTTGTTGTAATGGGCATATTCAGTGCCAGAGTAGGTGCAGACAACGACTCGTGGCCCTCTTTGCCTTGGTTCCTCTGGAGTGGGGATAATGAATGAGAACGGACAGCGACTGCTCGAGTTTTGCGCCTGTCATGTACTGGGCATCGCTAACTCCTTCTTCAAGACAAAGTCTCAACGCAAAGTCTCCTGGAGACGCCCGTGCGCAAAGTACTGGCACCAACTGAGCTGATCTGGTAGATGCTCCCGCTGTCAAAAACCTCCTCCACACTTGCTCTTACCACAGCGCGGACTACAACACGGACCACTCCCAGGTGTGCTGCAGGATCAGGCAGTTTCACTGCTCAAAGACACAAGGGAACTTTAGAAGCAACACCAGTAAGATGTCTCAGCCAGATCTTGTGGAACAGTTCGCAGACGCCTTTGAGAGAGAATATGATACATTGCAGCCTGGAGACTCTGCCACAGAGATGAGAAACTTTACGAGACACCATGCACCGCACTGCCCTGGCTACCTTTGGGGTTACCTCTGGGAAGAAAACTTCGAAGTCTTACGATGGGTTTGAGGCCAAATTGTTAGAGATGACTCCCATTATTGAGGCCAACGCGCCGCTTTCGTTGGGTACAAGTGGTCACCCAACGAGAAAAAACCCGCAGATCTTCAGGGCTGCCAGGAGCAAGGTTAAGCTTAATGCCAGGCGCTGTACCAACGAGTACTGGCCCGAGCTCAACGAGGTGATACAGACAGCCGTTGAAAGAGGCAAGATCAGAGGGATATATGACGGCATCAAGAAGTCACTGAAGTCAACAAAGAGCAAAACGGCACCTCTCAAATCCTTCACTGGGGAAGCAATCAATGACCTCATCCAGCAGATGGAGAGCTGGGTGCAGCAGCACTACTCCGACATCTACTCAGAGGAAACACATGACCTCCTCACCCCTTGCGCCCTCAAGTGCATGCCAGTCATGGAAGAGCTTGACGTCGAGCCGATCGTGGATAAACTCAGCAAGGCCATTGACACACGCCCCCAAACCTCATCAAACACCGCAAGACTACCCTTCTTCACCCTTTGCACGCAGTACTCTGTCATTGTTGGAAAAAGGGAGCTGTACTGCAGGACACGAGGGATGCAAAAATTGTCACCCTGTCCAAAAACAAGGGCGAGAGGAGCGACTGCAATAACTACAGAGACATCTCACTACTTAGCATCGTCGGCAAAGTCTACACTCGGATCTTCCTGATCCGCCTGCAGAAGCTGGCTGAAACGTGTCTACCCGGAATCACAGTGTGGCATTCGAGCAGAGAGATCCACAGTAGACATGATCTTCTCCCTTCGCCAACTTCATGGGAAGTGCATAGAACAGTGGATGCCCCTGTATGTCACATTCATCGACCCTCACCTAGTCAGCAGCAATGGTCTTTTCAAGACTCTCAAAAAGATCGGCTGCCCCCCCCCCCCCCCCCCCCCCCCAACTGCACAGCTTAGCCGAGTCCTTCCACTCCAACATAAAAGGGACTGGACTGTGAAATTTATTGGCAACCTCTCTGAGCCCTTCAACATATGCAGCAGTGTCAAACAAGACTGCGTTCTTGTCTCCACCCTCTTTGGGATCTTAACTGCTCTCCACCTGAGACATGCATTCAGTACGGCGCAAGTGGGGATTTACCTGCAACCAGATCAGACGGCAGGTTTTTTTAAATTCGCCCACCTAGGAGCAAGGACAAAGGTCTGTGGAGCCTTCATAAGAGACATGCTGTTTGCTGATGATGCCGCTGTTGCAACCCACACTCAGCAGGTATTGTAATCGCTGATGGACCACTTCTCCCAGGCCTGCAAGACTTTGGTCTGACTATCAGCAAAAAAGAAGACAAAGTCCTGGGTCAAGACACGTCGTCATAACCAGCCGTCACCAGTGATGACAATGAGCTTGGGTCCAACATCCCCGATAACCTCTCCCTTCACACTGAGACTGGCAAGAGGATTGGGAAGGCAGCCACAACACTTGCTCGCCTCACAAAAAGAGTGTGAACAAATTCCAAGACAAAGACGGCCTAATATAACGCCTTCGTCTCAGCACCTTGCTGTATGGCAGTGAGACATGGACCACGCATGCTCGCCAGGAGAAAAGGCTCAATTCCTTTCACCTCTGAAGCCTCCAGTTGTACTTGGCACCTCCTGGCAAGACAGGTGACCAACACCAATGTTCTGTCTCGTGCTTGCCTCCCTACCGTGTATACCCTGTTGAGGCAGCGTTGGCTACGTTGGCTGGGCCACGTTCGCCGAATGGAGGATGGTCGCATCCCAGAAGACGTCCTCTATGGAGAGCTTGCCGCAGGACAGAGAAGCATTGGCCGCCAACAGCTGAAATACAAAGACGTTTGCAAAAGAGACATGAAGGCGCTTAAGATCAACACCGAGTCTTGGGAGGACCACACGGCAGACCGCAACAGCTGGAGAAGCACTCTCAAGAAACAGCTGCAAATTGGCGAAGACAAATTGACAGCTGCTGCAGCAGAAAAGCAAGCCCGCAGAATGGGGATGACAGCCAGCAAACCAGTGTCAACATACTGATGTGGCCGCTGCGACAGAGACTGCCTCTCTCTCATCGGTCTCTACAGCTATAGGCGACGCTGCTCAGGTCGAGCAGACAGCCCTGACAGATAGCTAAATCTTAGGTGGATATATTCTATGCATGGTCAGCTACGACCGACGGAGGCCTACAAGATAATGGAATTCTCTTGTCCCGTCTTGAAAACATCTTCGGAGTTTGTTCTTTTGCTGTCAGTTGGTTTCATTCCTACTTAGATCGCAGTCAGTATATCTATGCAAATGCTTTTCTTCAACATCTTCTCCCCTTGTTTTTGGTGTGCCACAATGCTCAGCTTTAGGCCCAGTATTGTTTGTTCTTTATACAACCGCTCTGTCTATTGTATCCAACAGCATGCCGTCGATAGCCATCCCTGGCAGACGAACGTCAGCTTCATCAGTCATGCAAACCAGCTGACATTCCCACTCTGACACACACTCTTCAAATACACTGTGGACACCAAAACATGAATGACAGAAAACATGCTGAAACTAAGTGATGATAAGACTGAAGCTCTTCTGTTCTATGGCTCTGTTCCTTCTAATTGTTCTCTGCCTTCGTCAGTTGCTATTTGCTCTAGTTCAGTTACATTTTCAAGCACTCAAGAACTCAACGCAGCAATCAAGAAACCCAAATGCAAGGAAGCCCCAGGGAAAGACGACTTCCCAAATGGCATGATAAACAACCTTGGACCCACATCCAGACAGAAACTTCTGATCATCAACTAGTCTTACAACATGGAGAAATTTCCAGATCGATGGAGAGAAGCAGATATTATCCCCATCAGAAATAAAGACAAGGTCAAAACAAAACCAAGAAACCCGGCCAGTTACCAACGCATCAGCCTTGTTGGTTGTCTAAGCAAGGTGATGGAAAGAATGGTGAACGCAAGACTATTCAAACACTTGGAAGTAAATCACCTGCTCAACAAAACACAGTCGGCCTACCGATAGAACCGCAGTACAGATGATCAGCTCATGTATCTTGCCCAGGAGATAGAGTGTCTTTCAAGGGGGAAAAAAGTCCTTGCTGTCTTCGTAGACTTGACGCAGGCCTTCGAAAAAGAATGGAAGGCAGGACTGGTTCTGAAGCTTCTCAACAAGAAAATGAAAGGTAAGATGTTCTGCTGGATTCGCGACTTCCTCCAGTACCAAACAGCGAGAGTGAAACTAGATGGAAAATCGGCCGATGTGTCACTCTCCAGCAAGGCATGCCACAGAGAGGTGTCATCCCCACAACAGTTTTTTCTCATTTTTATTGATGACTTCACTGAAAAACTCCCCAAAGCTGTTTCCAAAGCCCTCCATGCCGACGATTTTGCTGCTTGGAATGCTGCAGAACACCAAATCCTTCAGCCATAGAATGCAGAATGCAACTGGCCACATTTGAAAATGAGCTTCTGACTGGAACTTAGAAAAATCTTAAATAAATGTCAGCGAACCGCCCAGAGAAACGTGGACAAACGAGTCACAAGACAAACCACAACGCGTTTCAACCTCTTAGGTCTTCTTCAGGTGCAACAAACATGAACAAAATAACGAAAATGCACTTTAGCTTTGATCGCTTCTGTGTTCAGCGCAAGAAAGAAGGCGTTGAAAAGAAAACGCCTCTTTCTTGCGCTGAACACAGAAGCGATCAAAGCTAAGTGCATTTTCGTTATTTGTTTCATGTTTTCAACTTGCACCTGAAGAAGACCTAAGAGGTTGAAACGCGTTGTGGTTTGTCTTGTGACTCGTTTGTCCACGTTTCTCTGGGCGGGTTCGCTGACATTTATTTAAGATTTGTTTAGATTTCCGCCTGCAGTCGTTTCACTTTGCAACTGGAACTTAGAACTCAATGCCAAGACAGTTTCTTCGGTCTTCTCACTGTCACTTGTGCCAGAAATATCAACTAAAACTGAATCGAAGTAAGATGGATCACAAAGACATGCCAATATATCATGGTTTGAAACTGAAGAAACGCCTTACCTGGAGCCCTCATCTCAAGGACATTAAAAAAGAAAGCAACCAGGAGGCTCTCATCATCAAAAGCTGGCCGGAACCTCCTGGGTAACTAACAGCAACATCCTGCAGAAGGTTTATACAGGTACTGACAGACAGACTCTAGAACACCGCAGCGCTGCTTGGGCGACACCATCAAAAACCGATACAAATCGTCTGTGCTGAATTCGAAACGCAGCTGTACGGTTGACCATGGGCGGGATGAAAACAACGTCCGTCCATACACAAAAATACAGAAAAAAACACAAATCTTCTCCCCCTTTGAATCCAGACGTGAGGAGAAGTCTACGTCCCTAGAGAGAAGCTCCTGCACACGCCCCAGCCACCCAGTTCATGCTAAACTAGAGAATCCCACCAAGAACAGGCTGAAGCTGAAGAGTGTCAAACCCTTCTCCAAAAGCCTACACAGCTGAAATAAAGACCTACTGCCGATGTCTTCAACTGAAATGGAAATGTTTCCCAACTTTGAGGAGCCAGATGACTTGCTTGAAAAAGTCAGTCACGACAGAAGCTCCTAGCATATACATGAAAGATCACCAAGCCCCTCACCTGCTGAAAGCTTTGGCACTGGAGATGGTAGTTGACCAGTACGACCTCACTGAATGGACGCACGTGTTCACGGATCGATCCTCAAAGGGAGCAGTGAAGAACGGGGTAGCAGGCATCATCGTCAACACACTGTTAAGAGACTGACCTTATCCCCCCAGCCTTTCCCGACTGAAAATATTTCCTGCGACTACAGACTACAGTCAGCAGCTCTGCTTGATGCTGCACTGGCGTTCATGAGGTCAAACAACCCACACCGCCCAAGACTGCTTTCTTCTCTGACTGCAGATCTTTGCTTCAGAGATTTCAGAGCAACAGATCGAGCAGCAGCTCAAAAGCATGAAAAAAGCCCTCTCTGATCTTTCAAGACGATCCATCATTGTACTCCAGTGGATCCCACTGTGGGTCACGGAGAATCAGAAGGCTGACGCCCCATCAAAAGCGAGCGGCAATATGAAGCAGTTCAGCTACCCAGTGACTTACAGAGAGACTGAAACTATCATACACAGCCAATACCAAAACCAGTGGAAGAGAAGGCTCGGTGCAGACAGTGGTGTTGATCCAGTCCATCAGCTCCAGAGATACCAGGAAACAATCCTCTTTAGACTGAGAACTGGCCACTGCCGACTGCTGAGCCACCTCAGCCGAATTAAAATTGCCCACACAGACGAATATCCGTGTAGCACTGGATCTCAGACCCCAGAACATATCCTCTAATACTGTACAGCCCATCCTTTTCGCTGAACCAGGCATCCTGCATTACGCGAAGCCTCTTCTGCACTTTTTTTTTTTGCGCTGGTGAAAGGGCATCATTCTTAGCTTGTGATGTGGGGTCATTCTGGTGCACTCTGAACAGCTGGTGTTTGTATGACAGCAGTATCTGCACTTCTGCGTCATTCTCATCCAGCCAGTCTTGGTTTCTACGGGTTACTGGTCCGAGTGTGTTCGAGGGCAGAAAAGTAGACTGCGTCTCTGAAGGCCTCCCACTGCTCTTCAATGCTGCTGTGGTCATCCTCTAGTGTCTCGGGCAGCCTGCCATCTAGGTCATTGGAGAAATCTTTTGCAACTTTACTTTCCTTGAGCTTGGAGACGTTGAGTCTCTTTGCAGTCTTCTGACCTTAGGTCTTTGCATGGGCAGGATGCAGAGTTTAAACTTTGACACGATGAGGCGATGATCAGTCCAGCAGTCGGCACCACACATGGCCTTTGTCACTCTCACGTCTCGCATATCTCCCTTCCTGGTGATGACATAATCAATCAGATGCCAAAGCTTGGAGCGTGTATGCATCCATGATGTCTTGTTGCGGGCAGGGAGGCGGAACAGAGTGTTGGTGATGACAGGTCGTGAGTAGCGCACATTCTGAGAAGCAGGAGGTCATTGCTGTTGCAATTGTCAGTACCGTGTCTCCCAGTGATCCCTTCCCAGGTCTGGTGATCAGTCCACACTCACGCGTTGAAGTCCCCGAGTACGATTAGCTTCTCACAGGGTGGGAATGCTGCGATCAGAGTGTCTAGTTCTTTGTAGAACTTGTCCTTGACGCCATCTGGGTTGGTCTTTGTTGGGGCATACGCGCTGATTAGTGTTGCACACTATCTTGTTTCCAAGTGGAAGCTGGAGTGTCATCAGGCGATCGTTTATGCCCTCCAGGAGCTTGACAAGTTTTCGGGTGAGATGGGATCTGATGGCAAATCCCACGCATGCCTCTCGCCGTTCAGTGCTACTGCGTCCGCTCAAAAGGAATGTATATCCTCCACCACATTCTGTACGTTGGCCTTTGTCCGCTAGGCGTGTTTCACTGAATGCTGCTATGTCAACGTTGTTTGGCGACCAGTGCAGTTCTTCATTCTGGTCTGTCTGCCTTGGCATTGTCCAATAGAGTTCGCACGTTCCACGTGTCGAGGTTGAGCACACCTTTGTTTTTGTTTTCTTCGTAGTTCGACCGTTGGGAGGGACACCCCGCCAGCCGCGGTTTGCTGGCCATGGCAAGGTGAAGAAGGCAATGTTTAGGGCACCTTTTCTATTTCTAACCCCTTCCTCTGGCTATGGAGGTGAGCAGTGCGGTCCTAAAAAAGGGCTGCTCAGACACCCAGGGGGCTGCCGAACTCCACTTCTGCTTCATCCAGTAGAGAGCGACCACATGCCCAGGGCCGCCAGTGTGCAGACTAGTGACGGACAGCTCCCATCGTGTCCACACACACCTACTGCCTTCGCCACTTGCCCATCGCCACAGGACTTGAGGTTGCGCTGTGGGGTTTGAAGTCATGACTTGCGCTTGACTTGATTATAGTGAGGGAGAGTTGCGCGTCGTGAGCCTCACTTGCTCGCCCCAGTCTATCTGTGTCCAGTGACAAGACGAAGTCAAGACGGCTGGAGATAGATTGGGGTGCAGTGGATGACCGTGACGTCTTTTTGTGTCTTGACACGCCCCTGTGCGCTCCACAACGCGTTGCTGGAAATCGCCTTTCTGCCCGTTGAACCACAGTGGTTTCTTCCACGCAGTCCGCCGAATTCAGCTTGGCATACAAGGTAGACAAAATCCTAGAGTTGAGGGTCGGTGACCCGTCAACTTACCAGCTATGCTTGCGGTATGCTCGCAAGATAGTGGAGACTGTGGGGGCGGGAACGTCCAGCTTCCCGTACAAGTCCAAAGGACTTGCCCACTGCCCACAGAAAAGGAAAGTAATAAAGAAATGAAAGAGAAAAATGACTCGCTTTGTATAGACAACATATATATTAGATTGAGATGTTGATGTCAATGAAGCATTAAGTGTATTAAAGACTGTGCGGATTGCACAAAGAAGTTCATGAATGTTAATAAAGAAAAGGTACCATGTGACTGGACTGACCAGGATAGCAAAATAACAAGAGGAAAGTGAGTAGGCTTCCTATAGTTAATAGTAGGACACTGGATAAGGAAGACCAATAAAAGTATACCATCGTTCGACGTGAATATAAAAATTGACAGAAAAGGAAAAGATAGCATTTAATAATACGTTTTTGAAGAAACTTGTCACACCAGTAAAGAATCAGAGAGAGAGAGAGTTCCGGGACATTGTCCACAAAGTTTCCTTTAATAGAAAACAGCCAAGAAACGATATCACAGTTGACAAGTGGTCCTAGCACTTCAAGCCCTCATTAGAAATAGAAATAAATACTTCTGCTGATCATGAAATTATGGCTGATAATGACTGTAATGATCACATGAATCGTCTGATTTCTAAAGAAGTATTGCTGGCCTTGAGAAAACTGAAAAATTGGAAAGCAGCAGGCCCTGATGGTTTTGTTAGTGTTATTAAGTACCCCCAAGTAATCAAGTAGTAGCCCTTTTCGCAAAATTATTCAATGCCCTTTTTGACGAAGGGATATTTTCGGAAAATTGGACAGAGTTCATTATTTTGTTTAAAAGGGAGACGTTAATAAGTCTAATACTCATAGAGGCATTTCTCTTATAGATATAAGCAACAAACCTTGTAGTTCTGTTATTAATAACAGGTTACAAGAATGGGTAGATGAGAAGAATATCACAGGTGAGTATCAAGCAGGCTTTAATCACACATTTACATTGTTTGTACTCGTACAAAAACTGTTTCCGTATAACCGCAACCTCTATGTAACGTTCATAGACTTTGAAAAAAAAAAAAACATTTGACTCGATTAATTAAGACCTATACTATTATAAAATGGCGTCAATGGTAAGTTAGTCAAGTGCATTAAAGGTATGCATAAAAATGTAAAATGCAGAGTAAGATTGTGGTTCTAAACTTTCTAATCACATAAGACACACAGCAGAAGTGACACAGGGGGACGCGTGTAGGCCTGTACTATTCTCTTCTTCGTTCATGAGTCAGCACTACATGTAATTAATAGCGGAAAACACAATGTTGTGCTCTCACTTACTGCATTTGAGTTATTCATTCTTCTTTTAGCTGATGATGATGTTTTATTGTCAGAGACTGTTGTGGGCCTGCAGACCTAGTTGAACAATTTGCATTGTGCTGTTTCTTAACTTCAATGGAAGGTTGAAATGAATATGTTACTTCAGTGAAAGAGAACGATGGCGATATGATGGCGTGGTAATGCCTGCAGTTAATGTTTACAAGTGTTTGGGAATGTTTATCTCCACCTGTCTGAGTTTCACAGCTGCCTGTAAAGACCTTGCCAGTAGAGCGAAAAATGCATTGTTACGAGTAGTAAAGAAGTTATATGCTCTAAACAGCAGTTCATTTGAACTGTTTATAAAACGTTTTGATAAGCGTGTTCATCCAGTTCTGTTATACTGATCAGAAGTATGGGGGTTAGACAAAGCCGTTGTTCATTGTGAATCAGTTCATTTGTTTGCTCTCAAAAAGTATCAAGGTGTAGATCTGCGAACCCAGAATGATCTAGTGTATGGTGAGACAGATTGCCAATGCATGTAAATTTTGCAGTCAACTGCATTCGATATTGGTTTAAGCTATTACATAGAAATGAATACAGGCTACCTCGCATAGCACACAAAATGTACGATTTAGACGCAAAAGGAAAGAAAAGAACTGGGTATGAAACGTATGTGTTTTTGTTTATGTAGCAATGGTTTTGGTGATGTGTGGGTAAATCAAGATGTGGGAAATGAAAGTAACTGCATCGCAATATTGCGTCAATGTTTGATTGACTGTAAATGGCGAACCTGGAATGACACATTTACACTGGTGAAGATTTATATGCACAGACCGTTTTGAATACCCATGACGTTAAGAAAGGTTTACAAGTGAATATGGATCTAAAACTAAATGTATAATGACTAGGTTTAGAGTGGGTATATCCCATTTGGATGTACATCGTTTTAGGTATTGATCTTGTAATGGCTGCGATCCGATGTGGCATGAAGAAAATGAGGGAAGAAGTGAACAGTCTGAGCCAAACTTTTCAGATGCACAGGCCGACCTGAAGACGTTTGACGTGTCGAATGTACGATTATTGCCGGCATAAAAGTCAGGATGCACCACTAACACTGTGATGATTTCGCAGTAAACCAGACACTCTGTGTTTTGAAAGAATTTGCAAATGTACATTCATTTATTCCATGATCAAGAAATCATTACTTGATAATCTTATAGTGCCTTTTATTGTTCGTGATTTGTCAACAATCTTCTCCACATGCTCGCAGTGTTTCCTCCCACGTGTCCTCTTATGAATGGGCTTGCAATGGTCTGGCCACAATAAACCATTCCGTATTTGCATCTCTCTTTCCCTCTGTCTGTCTCTCTCTCTCCGTCTCTCTCTTTTTTCCCCTGAGAGAGAGAGAGAGAGAGAGAGAGAGAGAGAGAGAGAGAGAGAGAGAGAGAGAGAGCACAATAAAAACAATGCATATATAATTGATGTGCTCACTGTCCACTCCAAAAGTTATACTCTATGCTCCATTGCATAAGTTTGAAATGTAGACCAGAAAAGAACTAGCCATGCGATGTGTTCTTTGGCTACGCAAAATATCTTGTGATTATCTCTGTGTTACAAAAGTTGGCGCCAACAATGAATCAGTCTCGGACATACTTTTCGTTCTGACCTCGCAGTCTTCTGGCTTTGTCATGCCGAGTACGAACAATAGTACTATGTCTACAGCACGCAATAATGAACTGAGAAAAACTCTATTTGTTCCCATTTGGATTTGGTATAATGTTCAGTGTGCGAAAAATCAAACACTTTGAACAGTTCCCTTTATTGAGTCTGTTTATACATGGTGTCAATGACACAACACATCTGCTATGGGAATCAGTGACTGAAAAGCCCCCTGACACTGCTTATGCTTACAGAGCTACCAAGGTGACAATTGTGTATGTCATGAAAACTTATATAACGGGCTTTTACCAAGTGTTCTTTTCGTTCCACTCTGTCAGTAAAATGCCCCCGCAATCAAGCTCTGGGATTTTCAACTGCTCTGTGAATTATTTTGACAGTTTTCGGCATCACTTGGATTGTAACTTGCAGACGGAGTGTGAGGATGGTCGGGACGAAACAGAACGCTGTATCTTCAGCAGTCCTAATTGTCAGGGTATGGTGGCGTTATGCAATCGTTGTTACAAAATAGTTAACTTTGGTGCTTTGCAAAGGTTTGAAATATATGAAAAAAAATCAAATTTAAGAGCTAGAGAGTATTGCCACTCCATAGGAAGTACTTTGGAGTACCAAAATGTGTGCATAACTGGCAAGGAATAATTCACAATTTGACCTTGCCCTATGTGTATACTTCAACAGTGTGGGCTGGTTTGTACTATGGTGATACGTCGTTGCCCACTATGTACACGAAAAATGTCATCATAGCGAGGACAGAACTGTCCTTTACCATTTAGTTCTCTTTGATGAGGCACCTTTATTCGGGGAAGACGAGTGTTTAGCAAATTTGGGTGAATACTATGTTATGTATCCCTGTTATTCTCATTTGTATGGCCACACGTTTGACGCAGTTTGTGAAGTAAGAGAAACCGAAAATGAAGGGGAAGAAAGACACCAAAATGTGATAACATTAAAAAACATTGAACCCTTGTCACTACCTGAGAAACATCACTGACGACGTGTCCAGACGGGCACGTGACACATCGAGTTCTTTTGTGTGGTTCATATAATGCGTGCGGTCTAGAACATGCACCATGCTTTTTCCCCAACCATTCATTATGTACACAAAACACATCTGATTTAGAATGTAGTGGTACGTTTTCAGTGCCGATATTTATGTGCGACGATGCCGTCATCTTCATCTCATATAGTCTTCTGTGTGACTTTGAACCTGACTGTCGAGATAATAGTGATGAAATCTTCTGTATGCACTCTTCATGTGTCCAAACATTCAGCTGTTCTAATGGTCAATGTGTGTCTTACGATAACGTATGTGATCAGATGTTTCATTGTCACGACAAATCAGATGAAATGGGCTGCTTTCAAGACAGGCTCCACATGATAAGGCAGTTCTATTTCCCCTCACCTGTCCTCATTAATTTTGATGGCATGATGTTCACATCAACACCAATGGGATCAACGAATCCTGTCCCAGTACTCATTACCGATGTCCTGGTCAGTTCAACGACTGCCTGCCTGTCTACACACGATGCAATGGAATGTACGACTGTCTGGACCACGAGGACGAGGACGGCTGTGATGAAATGACATGCCCAGGTCTCTTTCAGTGCAGAGGTTCCAGGATCTGTCTGTGTGACGACCATCTTTGTGACGGGCGGCCCCACTGCCCCCATCATGATGATGAGATGCTGTGTGGTTCGTCATGCCCTCTAGGTTGTTTGTGTCAAGGTCACAATTTTCTATATGTTTCCGTGCTTTCTCTGTATCTTCCTTCCCTCAGATTCGTTCTTTGGACGCAGCAGGTTCGGGAATTACTTTGAATGACGTACAGAGCCTTTGTTTTCTCGTCCGTTTGAATCTTGCTCGGTGTTCTCTATTTTCCGTGTCAAATATGGAGCTGTCTAACTTGAAATATCTGGACCTTTCTGGCAACAAGCTCCAGCGTGTCAACATGACTCGTTTCGTCAGTTTAGAAAATTTACAAACGTTATGTCTGTCTGATAATCCTCTTACCTCTCTCTACTTAGATCCATCCTCTGTGATCCCTCAGAGTAAACTAACACTAATCGATTTGTCATTTATCTCTCTCACAGTGTTTGATTCCAAAGTCCTGTCCATGTTTGTGAATCTTATGAAATTGAATTTAACTTTTACAACCATCTATGCTGTCAGCTCTGATGGATTTCATTCCACACCACGACTTAAGGAATTGTATTTAGAAGGCAGTCCTCTAAAAATGTTTTCTGCGAACATATTTGAAAATCTTTACCACCACCTGCAAGTCATCAGTACACAGAACTACAGACTGTGTTGTCAGCAAATACTCCCAGTTCACTTTGATGATGCTTTCTGCTTTTCCCAGCATGATGAGATTTCATCGTGTGAAGATCTGCTTCAGTCAGGAACGTATCGTGTTTTTCTCTGGTTAACATGTTGTACATCAATAATCGGCAATGTCTTCTGCTTGGCTGTGCGTTTGTTTATGAAGAACGTGATCTCCCACGGCGCTTTTAATGTGCTTGTCACTAACCTCACCGTGTCTGATTTTCTAATGGGCGTCTACCTGGCTGTTATTGGAATAGCTGATGAGCAGTTTCGGGGAATATATTTACATAATGATCACACATGGAAAAATAGCACAACATGCAAATTGGCTGGATTTCTGTCTTTGTTGTCTAGTGAGGTATCAGCTCTGATCATTTGGGTTATTACGTTGGATCGTTTTCTTGTATTATGTTTTCCATTCAACACCTGGCATTTGGAGAGGTTATCAGCAATAGTAATTTGCTTCGTGATTTGGCTGGTGGGCCTGTTTCTTGCTTCTCTTCCCTTATTTCCGATGAACAAGGACTGGGAGTTTTATGGCCAGACAGGCATATGTATTCCCCTGCCAGTGTCCAGGCAAGGGTTCAAGGGAAGAGATTACTCTTTCAGTATCTTCATCGTTTTTCAATTTTGTTCTCTTCATCATGATCTCTGTAGGTCAGTTTTTTTTTTTACAGATCAATACAGAAAAACTCGTTAAAAACAGTTACAGCCAAAGCGTCACGGGACATGACCATAGCTCGTCGGCTGATCTCTGTGGCTGTGACAGATTTCTTGACCTGGTTCCCCATAGGACTGTGTGGCCTTTTAGCAGCAACAGGTGTTCCCATTCCCCAGGAAATGAACGTGGCTTTAGCTATCTTTGCACTGCCCTTAAACTCCGCCCTGAATCCCTTCCTGTACACTGTCAATACTTTCGCAGAAAAGCGGGGAAAATCTAACGAAACGAAACTTCTGAAGTGGATGGAGTCCCATGCCAATATAATCCCTGACTTGAATTCCGCTTAGTTTCCTCTGTCTGTCTGTCTGTCTGTCTCACTGTCTCTCTCTCTGTGAGACAATTCTTCAAAATCATTGTGCAAAATATATTTTGCGTTCAGTGGACGGTGTATAAGGTCTCTGAACCACATCAAAGTGTTCTCAAGATCTTGACCGTTCTGAATGATTATGGAAATCTGTTATGTAATCTATGCACTGCATTAGATTTCAGCAGTTAACATGGATTATGTGAAGGTGACTTTGACAGTTGGTTTACATATATTTCAGATGCTGGTTGCAGCACTGTTGCTTACTTTACATTTTCAAAGAACTTTATGAGATTGTTCTTGATTCGTGTATATGTTGCTGAATGCATTGACACTTATCAAAGACAGTTGATGTTGAGTTGAGTTTCCTAATGAAAATAAAGCAGAGATGAAATATAGACAAAATAGTTTGAAAATGTGACTATTCTGTTCTCTTCCATGATATATTAAGTGGTGAAGTATATTCCACACAAAATTGATTTTGGCAATAAATCTAAAAGATTGTACTGTCAATGATTCACTCAATATCCTCCTTATCATCAAAGGGGTGTGTTGATGGCATGATGAAAGGATTGTGTGCGTCACTGGTAATAAGACCGAGAAAAACAAACAACTGTGTTCGTCCAAAGTAATAAGACTAAGAAAAAAAGGCGAGGAGACTGCTGCCAACTACTAGGCAGACTTAAAGAGCAGAAAAAAAATGAAAGAATGAAAGAAAGGGAAAAAAGTTTAATACTTATTTCTCGACAAACTGAAGTTTACTATAAAATGCCGAGAAGGAAGTCTGCGATATGGTCCGTAAGACATTATTGAAAAGGAAACAACTTACATTAGTATTAATTCTGGTGCACGATTCAAGCATTTTCAAGCTTTATTAACATCAAGTTTAAAAACAATGTTCGGAATGAGGAGACAGTTAACAAAACCACACTTAACGACAACGAAGAAGAATACATATATCGACCTACTTCAAAAGAACCACAACTGGCCAAAAGTAAACTTTTACAGAACTGGGAAGCCCTCGCATCTGATGACATAACAGGTGAATCGTTAGAAAACTCTTATGAACACAAAGCTCTGTTCCTTTTGATATGTTTAATAGACTGTGGTGTCTACCCAGCAGATTGGAGTGAATCAGTTGTTATCCAGTGTTTCAGAAATGTGCAATCAATAATCTACGTAACTAAAGCGGAATGTCCCTCAGTGATGTAAGTAATAAGTTCTTTGGGAATACTGATTTATAACAGAATTGCAGGTGACCATCAAGCTGAATTTGAAAGGGATATTCTGTTGTAGATCACCAGTTTACCTTGCTAGCGCCTATGTAGCAACGATTTTCACGTTAACCGTCAATTTCATAGACTCCGAAGAAGCCTATGACTCTCTGTCAGTCAAAATCTTCTATGGCCAGTTCTGCTTTAAAAAAAAAAAGAAAGGGGGAGGGGACGTTAAAAATATAGATACGTGAGAGGTATTCATGACACACTAAGTCCTCGGACTGGATGTTGTGCTGAATTGACAGTGAAACGGTTCAAATTTGGACCAAGTGGAAAGCTACATTTGTTTCCTTGTTATCCTGGTAAAGGTGGTGCAATTTCTGTAGGGCAAGACCGTTTGGTTTCAATTTCTGAAATAGTTTCGCACGAGTATAACTCAGAGGGCTACAGCAACACATGAAGCACGATGTTCTTCTACACCTTGCACTTGAGATTCAAGCCTAGTCTGCATGAATTAATTCCTTTGACCACTCTGAGTCCTTTCATCTGTCTGTCGTCCCTCTGTGTAATTATTAATCCAACCTTCGAGCCAGGCCATTTCCATTTCAAATGGCAGAAGGAAGGGAGTGTCAAAAAGGAACTAAACGTCTGTGCTTTCAGCACAGAAGAGTAGATCGTCCGAAATTCGGCGCTGCCGTATTTCAGCTCGTACATACTTTGTTTTTCTTTGAGGCCGTCATCGACTGAAATACACCCACACTGCTTCAATACATGGCTATGATGGGGTGACAGTTTACAGTAGAGTTCCGCATCAGTTAGGGGAAAAAAAAAGCTGCCGGCAACCCTCAGCACCCGACGCGTCACTACCACCTGTACACTCTGAGGGTCATTGGCTTCCTTTTGAACCTGCCCCGGAAATGGCAGTCCAGAGGGCCCCAAGAACCAGCTGATGAGGTAAGCTATAGTTCCGGAACTCCATCATCCCTCAACGTCTTCTCCTTTCCCTCCAAAAAGCTCATCATTATTGCTTGTCGCAAACTAGTATTTAAGTGGGCGTCTTGTGGGCTTGGGCCCTTGGGTTTGGTTTGTGTGCCCCTTTTCCCAGTCCCATGAGATTCTTGAAGTGGGGACTTGAGAATTGTGGAAGTCCCAACATTACCACGTCCATCTGTGTATGTCATCTCCTTTTCTCGCCTTTTTACCAAAGTTACAAAGGAGGGAATCTAAGACGCTTTAAAATTTATTCCAAGCTTTTCAAAAGTGGTTATCAAGACATTGATGACCGTACAGTCACGTCCTCAATACAGACGGATCGGCTTGATCCGGGAGATAAAGGCTGCAATGTGTTACTGGACCACTCTTGGCATCAAGGTTTTTTGTAGTGTCAAGAAGCTGTAAGAACGGACGCTTGTGAAGTCAAGGCTGCTAGTTGTTGCTTTTTTTTTTTAAAAAAAAATCTTATATCAACTTCAGCTGTGACTTCAAAAGCATCCCGTTCAGTATCCCAACAGACAATGTGAAAGAATCTAACTTTTATTCCGTGGATTTTTCCCGACGCCTTAAGATTCCTGACGCTAAGTAAGTAAAAATATAAGCGTGCACGTGAACACACACACACACACACACACACACACACACACACTGGTGTGGCCAATGACCCTCAGAGTGTAAAGGTGGTAGTGACGCGTCGGGTGCTGAGGGTTGCCGGCAGCTTTTTTTCCCCCTAACTGATGCGGAACTCTCTGTAAACTGTCACCCCATCATAGCCATGTATTGAAGCAGCGTGGGTGTATTTCAGTCGATGACGGCCTCAAAGAAAAACAAAGTATGTACGAGCTGAAATACGGCAGCGCCGAATTTCGGACGATCTACTCTTTTGTGGCCAAAACAACGTCCACCTCAACCTTTTGTCAAAGTTGTAAATACTGGTTCTGATAACACTCACCGGTGTGTGTACGAACTGAATGAAATTATATGTATCATCAACTGATGGTAGGTGTTCAGAACTGGTTACTTGAAAATAAAAACATCATCCTACGTTTTGAAAGTGGACAACAGTTTTTATAGGCTCAGGTGGTGAAAGACTTATCAACAGTAGATCATAGACACGTTTAAAAAAGTAAACGTTAAAGACAGAATGCTACAAATAATGGCGGCGACTTTAAAAACAAGTAACTGTGATACTTTTCAAAAACGTCCCCCTATTTATAGCTGTGACAGAAATTTGTGTTGAAAAAGTGAAAAAGTGTATTGTTTCATATTTGCACTGGCTTTGTCACCATTTTGTCAGAACATTTTCTGTGTTAGAAAAGCAAGGTCCAGTTTACTTTGTTTCAGGGCATTTGTTTTTTCTGTATTCCTCCTCAAAAGCTTTGGGGTTCATTTTTCGACAGTGAGGCTAAGTTTGTACCGTTTCTTTCAAGTTGATAGTTGATCGTGTCTTTTTTCCTACAACTTTTCGTAAAAAAAGTTTTTTGTTTCACAGACCATAATCATTTGTCTTTTCTGACAGGGTAATATCCAACGGCACAATTTTTGTCATTCTTGATTTTATATAGCTTTTCTTTTCAAACCTACAAATACATTTCGTTATTTTTTTGTCTTCGGTTACCCGTGTATCTTTAGAACACATTACAACACCTTCCATTTTCTATACCTTGGATCACTTGATTTCTTTTAATTGGTTGTTTTTCGAACACTTCAATTTCTTTCTCTAGACTGTTTTCTAACTCTTTTTTGGCTTCCTCTTTCATTGTAGGGCAAGGAATGGTTTCACTTCTAGTTTTCATCAATAAACATCTAGGAACAGCTGATATGGGATGGTAAAGTGAATTTCTTAAGTTTGTAATTGGTGCAGTTTATTTCTATCATATGGGGTCGCGGCATACTCTGAAATTATCTTATCTGTGAGACCGTTCATTTCATTCATGTATTTTTAATCCTTTGATGATGAACAAATCAATTTCCAGAGTGTATTTGTCTTGTTTTTGCCACCAAAAGCCATTTCCCAGTGTTATCAATGAATGATCAGTTCGATATCCTGCCGAAATATTCGCAGTGGTAACATAATTGCAAACTTTCTCGGAAGTAAGAATAAAGTTAAGTCTGCTCTGTTTGCAATGGGTTGCTTCTTCTTCTCCAAGTGAAACGTTCTATTTGTGAATTGCATTCTCCCAAAATATCTACCACGAAATTGTCATCTCTCATCGCGTGTGGCCTTCACATTATTATCATGTTTGAAATTACAATAATGTGATTTTGGGTTTTAACACTAAATTCGAGTTTCCTGCAATGATAAGATTAGTGCATATAATTCTTTAACTTTTTACAAAATGTATTCGTTTTTATAAAATTCAGGATTATCCCTATTATGTACATATGCATCATGAGGACAAAGTCTAGGTCCAGTGTATGAACTTGAAAATATTGAATTATTACCAGTGTTATCGCTATACGTGCCGTTTCTTTTGAACACTCCACTCCCACACCCCACCCCCCATCTTTTCTGTTGTTTATTTATTCATTTATTTTTTAGCTCGGTACATTAGCGGAAGTGGGGACGGGGGAGGGCAGTCGTTTGGGGTGGGATGGGGAACGGGAAAAGGGCAAGGGTGGATCTCTTTCACAGGCAGTCACAAGCACCAAAGATGGGTGTACACAGATAAAGTGCGTAATTCCAATAACTTTTCAAAGTCAGTATTGTTACAATTGATGGTCCTTCAAAAGGTGTTGCAGCAAATCATGGATTGCAGCAAAGATTGCAACAAGGGAGTGGTAAATAAAAGTTAAAAAAAAAAAAAAAATAAATCAAAGAAAGAAGGGGATGGGGGTGGGGGTGGGATGATGATACACAACAAGCAGTCAGTAATACCCATGACATCACTCTCTATATTCATAACTGTCATTCTCCTCACTCAGTAATTCTATAACATCAGCAACAGTTTCTTTCTGTAAAGCGGTCCTTGTTTCAAAATTCTCAATCCTGACATTAAGGTATGAAAAAAGAATTAAAAAGAAAAGAAAAGAGTGAGAGAAGAATAGCCAAATGTGATCAAATTACCAA
>JADBJO010005677.1:77500-92500 GCA_016801955.1 Conus betulinus | reverse complement strand
AAATTATATGTTTTTGCTGTAAACATCTACTTCCAAAAGAGCGGAATAAAATACGATGTTCAGCACCGCCTCCCAGGCTTCATTCTTGTACAATGCTGCTCCCAAGCCAGCTGCACAGGGTTTTCTTCTGGTTGACTAGTGTGCTTTCTGTGCTGCTGGTAAATGTCATTTGTCTCACAGCTATGGTCAGAGTAAAAAGGCATATTCAATACAAATGTTATCATCTTTATGGCCCACCTGCATGCTGTCAACATCTTGATGGGAATCCACACGAGCATAGTTACAGTAGCCAATGAAATTTCCCGTGGAGACTACATGCAGTTTCAAAAGATGTGGAATAAAACTGTGATTTGTAAGGTGGCTGCTATTCTTTCTTTTATATCCTATGAGATTTCAGTGCTGGTTATCTGGTTCATCACCGTAGATCACTTTATACTGTGTTACTTTCCTTTAACAAGATTAAGACTAAACAACACGAACACAGTTGTAATCTGTACTGCAACGTGGGTTTTTGTAATCATGTTGACTATAATACCATTTCTTCCTGGGCAGCCACAATCAGAACTGTATGGTCAGTCTGGGTTTGTGTCGTCCCCTTCAGCTTGATTGCCATAACCCTGACCAAAATTGGGACTGGTTTATATTTACTGTCGCATTTAACTTTCTCTTCAGCCTCATGGTGATTGTTTGTCAAATAATAATTAATAAGAAAATGCCCAAGTATCGAATAATAACTGACTCTGGTACAAGATCTGTATATTCTTCAGCGCATTTGCTGGCAAAAGTGTCTGTCAGTGATTGTGTCTCTCGATGATGTTCATTCGGTCTTTCGTGCGTCAATATTGCAGTCAGGGGTGGAGTATCAGAGCAGTTTTACACGGCCCTCATTATGTTCATGCTACCTGTGACCTCTGCTCTCTGCCCTCTTTTACAGATATGGACTGTTGTCGCTGAAGAACGAAAGGAGGCACAAGAAAACAGATTAGTGCAAGTGTTGAGGTCTCGACTCAAGAATCCATAAACAAATTACTAAGGGACATTTAGGGCTCAACAGAGTACCTCTTGGATCATTTTGGGCACACAGACAAGCGCCCAGTTGTGGAAACGAGCCACAACGCCTAGTGAAATGGTCAACAAAATGTTACCAGGGCCATTCAGTATATGAGGTGAATTGTCCTATATAAGGACGTCTAATACAGGTAGAGGCTTACCTTTTCTTTTCATTTTTCTACATACTCTCCCAGCACTGCCACACATTTTTGCTCTCGGTGTACGAGTTTGTGTGTGCCTTCTGCGTAGAAATCTTGAGACTGACGTTTAAGCCAATCGTTCACAGTGGGTTTGATCTCTTCGTCACAGGTGAGCTTTTTCCCTCTTGTGAACTCTTTTAGGGACCCAAACAGGTGGCAATCAGGAGGGCAACATGCTGTCCCATATACAGCAGATTTTCTTCTGTGAATTTCAATTGGTTTGTGCTGTTCAGCTACTGAATACTTTATTACTGATCCCTTTTCAATCATAGAGCATGTTTCTTGGTCGGCCATTTTTGTATAATCTGAAAACCGAAACAAAAAACGTAAAACACACTGAAACGAAATAAAATGAATGACAACAAAAACAGTAAAAAAAAAAAAAAAAAAAGTAAACTCCTATCTGTATTAGAAGTCCTTATCTAGGACAGTTCACCTTATACATTGAATGACCCTCGCATGTGCAGATTTCATATGGTGTTCATGCTTCCACCTATTCTTCAAATCGTACATGTGAAAAGGTAATAGCATATCAGATTTGCTTCAGCTAACTAATTTGTACGAATTCACTGTGTGTGTGCGTGCGTGCGTGCGTGCATGTGTGTGTGTGTGTGTGTGTGTGTGTGTGTGTGTGTGTGTGTGTGTGTGTGTGTGTGTGTGTGTGTGTGCGCGCGCGCGCGCGTGTGTGTGTGTGTGTGTGTGTGTGTGTGTGTGTGTGTGTGTGTGTGTGTGAGAGAGAGAGAGAGAGAGAGAGAGAGAGAGAGAGAGAGAGAGAGAGAGAGAGAGTTGGGATGTGATGTCTGGATTGAAAAAAAAAATCACAAAAACTCATAACATAAAAAGAGGAATAAATCTCATTCTATTTTGGAGCAAACGAATGCATCTACTATCGCAATCTGATAATTTTAAAATATATTATATTTGAAATTGTTGCGAAAACTTATGCCCTTTCTGATTTTCATTAATTTCAACGAAGTAAAATATTACAATGACATAAATTACATTCTGAAGGCTATGTGTCATTGATCCTTCCTTTGAATCGAAAAAATGCTCCACGTTTTCCTTTGATTTCTTTTACAAGGACAATTGACAATACAACAATCTGCATGGCTTGGAGATTGCACATACTCGTCTAAACTGCATGGAACTGCCCACCCATGACCAGCTCGAATTTAACGTTTGAGCCTGAAGTTCACGTAAACTCTTCACAGGCTTTTAAGAATAATGTGCAGCTTTTTCTTGGCTTCCTAAGTCGAACTGTCAAAATTAAATTTACGCTGACGTCTCATGAGATTTATTAAATCTGGTAAGATTGGACTAAACTTTGCGAGAGTTTGGAGAATAGAAGGCTGAAAGTTGTTGAAAACTCAGCCGAAAGTTGGACATATTGTTAGAAGGATGGTGATGTTGAGCTGGAAACAGACTATAGTCACTGGAGACTGAAAACAAACCTACACTGGCTCATTTGTGCAGGCAGAGCCTTTCCAGTAAATGTGTTCTGGTGGGAGTCTTCATTTCGGTGGTCAACATCTATCCAAACAACACAGCACAGTGGATAGTTGCTTTGAAGTTTCGGTAGGGGTACTAAGTGGACGACTCCCTCTATTATGAATACACATGTTGTTGAGGTGAGTCTCATAGAAGAGGAAGCTAAGTGGAGATGCGTATATTAAATTCATTTTTGTGATATTATTCTTTTTTATTCTTCATTTTATGTATGGGTGGTCAGGCATATTGGACCAGCTCTCTCACGAGTCAAGCAGACAGTGGGTGAATTAGTAAGTATCGGTGGGTGATTATATTAGTGTGAAAACGACAGTCAAATATCTGGGCGTCTAACTTGACCAGACACTTTCAATGCAGGATCAGATCAGCAGCGTGTGTCACGTTGTGATTTGGGAACGTCGCTGTATCGCCTTAATTTGTAAGTATCTTTTCATCTGATCCAGCATTAAGACTTGTCAACTCATTCTTACTGCTCGTCTGATGATTTTTCAATTGAGAACGGGATGGTTTGCCAGAACGACTAAATTTCCCGGCTCCAGTAAATTGTAAACGGCGCAGCGCGAGTCGTCCTTTGTACAAGAAAATAAGATCACATTAACCATGGCTGAGGAAGCTTCTCTGCCCGCCTGTTACATTTCGTTTGTCAGTACAAAATATCCACTCTTGCCTCCCTTCATGCCTTCCTCGATTTTCTCTTCTATCATACCTTTCCTCTATGCTATAATCAATCACTTTCCACTTTTACCAGTCAGAGACTTCTGAAGATACCGAAGCTAAACTTAAAATCGTTTGGTGAGCGATCCTTGAGCTTACAAAGCTAAACTTGACATCGTTTGGTGAGCGTTCCTCGGGCTTACAAAGCTAAACTTGACATCGTTTGGTGAGCGTTACTCGAGCTTACAAAGCTAAAAACTTGACATCGTTTGGTGAGCGTTCCACGAGCTTACAAAGCTAAACTTGACATCGTTTGGTGAGCATTCCTCGGGCTTACAAAGCTAAACTTGACATCGTTTGGTGAGCGTTCCTCGGGCTTACAAAGCTAAACTTGACATCGTTTGGTAAGCATTCCTCGAGCTTACAAAGCTAAACTTGACATCGTTTGGTGAGCATTCCTCGAGCTTACAAAGCTAAACTTGACATCGTTTGGTGAGCGTTCCTCGAGCTTACAAAGCTAAACTTGACATCGTTTGGTGAGCGTTCCTCGAGCTTAAAGCTAAAAACTTGACATCGTTTGGTGAGCATTCCTCGGGCTACAAAGCTAAACTTGACATCGTTTGGTGAGCGTTCCTCGGCTTACAAAGCTAAACTTGACATCGTTGGTGAGAGCGTCCTCGAGCTTACAAAGCTAAACTTGACATCGTTTGGTGAGCATTCCTCGAGCTTACAAAGCTAAACTTGACATCGTTTGGTGAGCGTTCCTCGAGCTTACAAAGCTAAACTTTGACATCGTTTGGTGAGCATTCCTCGAGCTTACAAAGCTAAACTTGACATCGTTTGGTGAGCGTTCCTCGGGCTTACAAAGCTAAACTTGACATCGTTTGGTGAGCGTTCCTCGAGCTTACAAAGCTAAACTTGACATCGTTTGGTGAGCGTTCCTCGGGCTTACAAAGCTAAACTTGACATCGTTTGGTGAGCGTTCCTCGAGCTTACAAAGCTAAACTTGACATCGTTTGGTGAGCATTCCTCGGGCTTACAAAGCTAAACTTGACATCGTTTGGTGAGCGTTCCTCGAGCTTACAAAGCTAAACTTGACATCGTTTGGTGAGCGTTCCTCGAGCTTACAAAGCTAAATTCAAAATCGTTTGGTAAGCATTCCTCGAGCTTTGTTACACCAGCTGTTTGAAAGTCACCGTCTCTCACTTTACGAAATCAGCTCACCTTACCTATTTTCAAAGCAAAGCAAAAAAAAAAACAAACAAAAACAAACAAACAAACCCCCCCCCCCCCCCCCACACACACACACAACCAAACCAAACCAAAACAACAACAACAACAACAAAAAACCAACAAAATAAAAACACAACAAAAAACCCAAACCCTTTATCATTTCAGGCGAGCAGTTAAAACAATACTTTTCCCACATTTTCCCACACAGTAAGATCTGTACTAAGTTGTTACATGTTGAGACATGAACATCTGAATAATGTATGGAAACGCCATGATTAGCTTTCAACTAGAGTTGCGCCATACAAATACTGTTTTCCTTAGTTTTTATATTATCATCATCATGATTATCATTATCATCATCATCATTATTATTATTATTACTATTATCATCATCATCATTATCTTTGTTGTTGTTGTTATCATCATTATTATTATTATTGTTGTTGTTCTTGTTATGGGTGTCTATTTGAAGTTCAAGTTCAGCTGAAAATCAATTGTATTGACACACAGGGCGTTGGGGGGCATCACGTCTTTCCCAGCGCCGCTCCAAGGCAATCCACGACAGGTAAATATCAGAGTGACGCCAGTGTCTCTGGTGGGGTGCAGGTAACCGGTGATGCCTGTGGACTACTGAACAGACGATGATGCTGGTCCTCGGCAACGCTGGTCCTGGTCCTGGCATGGTCGTCTCTTGGTAACCACGGACATTAACTTTGAAATAAGACAACGCTGGAAAAGCTAAATCGCAAGGCCAAAAACCGTGAGAACGGATGAATGGAATACAATTATTCTCTAGGATGTGTTGCATTGGAATGACGCGTGTAAGTGGGAATGCTCACGCATGCTGCGTTTTCTTTTTTTTTCTTTTTTTTTTTTTTTTTTTTTTTGAAGACCATCGAAAGATGTTGATCTAAGAATCGGTACAATGTGCTTTCAGTGAACGACAGAACTGGGTCGGAAGTCGTCCTGTCCTGTTTTCTGAAAAAGGTTCAGCAAATTCTTTTTATTTTGGAAACGAGAATGCAATTCATCCGTTTTTCATTTTGATCTGTTGATAGTAGCATTTTACACAGATGCATGTTGAGTGCTTCACCTCTTAAGCATTTGAAACGTCTAGATTGAAGGAAATGTAATAATTAAAAAGCAAACCAGGAACAAAGTTTTACATCAAGTCCCTTATCTAGTCCCTTATCTTTTTGCTGTCTGATAACTCAATCATCACAAATGCGACATGAGAAAATCCACATTCTTTTTGTGTTCACTGTAATTGTGTGCATACACTGGGCAAAGGACAAAGACACGCAAAGTAGTATATTGGCAGGAGTGGCAACACACACTTCAAGTACACATTCACACTAATGACATCAACAGAAAATGGTAGCAAAAATGAATATAAAGGATCCTTCACTTTGTAGAGATATAATGCAGCATAGAAACACAATATCAGTTCAGATTTAATGAGATCTCTACTCAAAGTAGGAAGAATGCACCCGCGAAGGGATGTTGCAGACTGAGGTTGCCATTGGGAGGAAAGCTAGCCCTCAGCACAACACTTCGACAAGTAAGTGAGGTATGATCACAGATGCGACACGTACTTGAATCGCCAGAACACAGAGTTCAGATTAACATTCACAAAATTTACGTCAACAAGAACTAAAAGTAAAATCATCCACAGTATTGGCACGTGATGGCGCAGACAGTAGCGCGTGTGTAAGAACAGTCAGCGCACAGCTCGGTCAGAGTTCGAGGTTACTGTAAAGGTCAAGTAGTAACAATTCGGTTTGAATAGATGAAATCGCCCAGGCTCTGTGAAAAAAAAATGAATATGATAAAAAATGGTTTCATCCTGGGATTTGGGGTGAGTAAATTAGTTCAGTGTCAGTGCCACATGTCAGGAAAGATAGCGGAATTATGCATGACTTGTCGGCTTCTTGTGTTTTTACGCAGGGCACAAAGATTTGGGAGTGAAAAGTCTAGTAGACGACAGAAAATAAGCGGTCATGTGGATCGTGCGGTAATATTAAAAAAAAAAAAACAAGAACAAAAAAAAACGGACTCTAGATCTGTCTCTGGGTCAGGCAGAGTGTGGGTCAAGGGCTGGACTGTGCGATGAATATGTTTGGTACTGGCTGATCTCCTGACAAAAGCCAGGTGCAGCTTTGAGTGTCATAGAGAATATATAGCGTTTTGGGGGCTAAGCTGTAAGTGTGGACTGGGACCTGTACGTACGCACGTGGAACACAGTGCAAGCAAGTTTAAACTCACACCGAACTGGCAGCATACATATGGAGCCCGGGTCATGGAGCCTCTGTCTGTCGGCCACTAGCTCTGACCTTGACACTAAAGAAGGTAATGTTTTATAACAGCAGACGACTGAGGGCAACTCGACACAGCGCACGACATCGGAGGACTTGACCTTCAGTAATGGAAACACAGCGCAGGCCATTGGAGGACTTGACCTTCAGTAATGGGGAAACAGAGAGGTGACATCCGAGACTTAACCTTCAGTAATGGGAAACAGACAGCTGACATCGGAGGACTTAACCTTTAGTAATGGGAAACACAGCGTGGACATTGGAGGACTTAACCTTCAGTAATGGGAAACACAGCGTGGACATCGGAGGACTTAACCTTCAGTAATGGGAAACAGTAGCTGACATCGGAGGACTTAACCTTCAGTAATGGGAAAACAGTAGCTGACATCGGAGGACTTAACCTTCAGTAATGGGAAACACAGAGCTGACATCGGAGGACTAAACTTCAGTACTGGGAAACACAGAGCTGACATTGGAGGACTTAACCTTCAGTAACGGGAAACACAGAGCTGACATCGGAGGATTTGACCTTCAGTAATGGGAACACAGAGCTGACACTGGAGGACCTGACCTTCAGTAATGGGAAACACAGAGCTGACATCGGAGGACTTAACCTTCAGTAATGGGAAACAGTAGCTGACATCGGAGGACTTAACCTTCAGTAATGGGAAACAGTAGCTGACATCGGAGGACTTAACCTTCAGTAATGGGAAAGACAGAGCTGACATCGGAGGACTGAACCTTCAGTACTGGGAAAGAGTAGCTGACATCGGAGGACTTGACCTTCAGTAATGGGAAACAGTAGCTGACATCGGAGGACTTAACCTTCAGTACTGGGAAACACAGAGCTGACATCGGAGGACGTAACCTTCAGTGACGGGAAACACAGAGCTGACATCGAAGGACTTGACCTTCAGTAATGGGAAACACAGAGCTGACATTGGAGGACCTGACCTTCAGTAATGGGAAAGACAGAGCTGACATCGGAGGACTTAACCCTTCAGTAATGGGAAACACAAAGCTGACATCGGAGGACTTAACCTTCAGTACTATCAGTAGGCATGATCATTGATTTGCTAATACAAAGGTTTTGTCTTATATTTTCCTTCTTCTCACTCTGGACCTCTTCTTTTCCAGAAGCGTTTTCAATACATGTTGTTGGTTTTTTTTTTTGTGTGATCAACCTTTAGTAATGGGAAAGACAGAGCTGACATCGGAGGACTTAACCTTTAGTAATGTGAAACAGAGAGTTAACATCGGAGGACTTGACCTTCAGTAATGGGAACAGACAGCTGACATCGGAGGACTTAAACTTTCAGTAATAGGAACTAGAGAGTTGACATCGGAGGACTTGACCTTCAGTAATGGGAAACATAGCGCTGACTCTGGAATAACAGGAAGTGAATATTTGGCTTATCTTTTTGTACAGCCATCTTTCTTAAAAGCATTATCCAGTGTAAAGCAGTTGTTGCAACTGATAGCTGATATGCAAAGCAGATGTGTTCAAGAAGTGTGTAAAGAAAAGAGTAGATACTATCACACATCAAACCCAGATGTGCAATATTTGAAGTAGGCTGGAAGAAACATTCAGGCTTTATGCCAAGGAAAACACAGTTCTTTGTGTGTGCATGAAATACCAATCGTTGATCTCACAGACCATGATGACAGTGCGGTAGCAGCTCCATTAAAACCTTCAAACACTTATGCGATGAGCAGAATTATTGAACTGGCAATGCTCCGTCGGTGTTTAACAGGTAGCCCGTAGTATTGAAAAAGACAATACGATCATCACTGAAATTTCTTCCAGTGCGCTGCCAAACTTCAATTCACACAGGTATTTGAACAAACAGTTACCAAGAAACTATTAGTAGGCATGATGCATTGATTTGCTAATACAAAGGTTTTGTCTTATATTTTCCTTCTTCTCACTCTGACCTCTTCTTTTCTAGAGCGTTTTCAATACAGTGTTTTTTTTTTTGTGTGATCATGTATGGAACATTTCCTTTTTGAAAGTGCTATGAATGGAAATGTTTAAAGGCAGCGTTTCAGCGACATGTGATGTAACTGTGATCACGACAGAGCTGAGGAGTCAGAGGGATGAAATACTGTAATTGTGGAGCATCCTTAGTTAGATTTTAGGACTCCCGAGGCCTGATCAACTGGCAACCCTGCCTGCAGATCTCCCAGAGGACTTGAACGTTCCCCTTATGTCTGTGGAGGATGTTCAGGTCACGGAGAACAGGCATGGCAGTGACTAGCTTCAACAGTTCCTGACAATGACATCTTACCGTTCTGGTTGCAGCTCTGTTACCATAACCACGTGACGTTTGTGAGTAAAAAGGTTTAATGAACGGTGAATGCTGCCCGCTTCATCATACAATGATATGTGTGTGTCCCAATGAAGTATTCTGTTCCGCACAGATTTGTCCCCGCTAAATTATACATTGAAAACCTAAAATAACCAACCCCTGTAGTGTTGTTTAGTCCAAAAACCAATCTTAGGAAAATGACAGCTGTCCCAATGTTCGGGGCAAGTGATCAGATGAACTGGGCAAGTGATGATTGCATTCTAGGCCAAAGCAGTATTCACATATTTTATGCAGCGGAAGAATATGAATATGAAGAATATGTGACTGCATTCTAAGCCAAAGCAGTATTGTTCAAAGATTTCATGCAGCGGAAGGTAAAAAAAAAAAAAAAACGTTCACTGCTCGGTTGCTAACATCAAATAGTCGTAGAGACCGCCTGAGTTCTGCTTCGCAGAATGACCGTTTTCAACAACAATTCACGAATCGTAATCACATGTATCATGCCAAGTGACACACTTAGTAAGAAGGCATCATCCAGTCAGAATGGGAGTTCATAGTTATCTAGTTTTGGCCACTTCCACATGTTGTGACAAATGATACACCAAGAGAAATGAAAACAGAAGTCTTCATAAGTACACAAACTGCTGATCAACCTAAATTTGACAACAGCATGATACAGATACCTACAATCAATCTTTAGTGTAGGTGTTGGTGCATGCATGAGAGTGAATCTGTTTGGGGCTAAGTTTCATGGCGTGTTGGTGTGTGTGTGTGTGTGTGTGTGTGTGTGTGTGTGTGTGTGTGTGTGTGTGTGATTTTGGTATTCTAAAGAATTTAAAGTTTTCACTATTTGATGAGCAGGCGGTTGTGCATGAATACAGGTAAAACTTTGTCTATCTGTCTAAAGGCAGGTGTCCTACCCCGAAATTAGAAGTAAACTGAACTCAGGTTCTTAGATAAGTGCACTGGAAACTAAATTCACTCTCATAAGTTGCATGATTGAAATGTGCAGTGTGCTTTGAGAATATATTGTTAAAAAATCTCAATGTTGATATTCACATATTTAATTATTTCAGATTAAAAATCTTTCCAGAGGGAAGACACTCTAGGGAGAGCTTGACAACAGAAGATCTTCAGAGAGAAGAAACCCCCCTGAGACAAAAAGTGTTTCGGCCCTGGATTCCTTACACTCTGAGGGGATCCGGCCGCATCCAGGTCATGACTCCAGATGCCTTTCTTCTACTGACGTTTTTTCCTGGCACTGCCATGCAATTTTTTTGGGTGGATGGGTATCTCAAGGCGTGCCTTTTAAAACAGATGTCTTACCCCACTGCTAACGGGACACCTGTTCTAAGTTGGGAAATTTAAGCCTGATGAAGTTCGCTGTTGTTCCTCCTCGACCAGATCCAGCTTGAACTCTTTTCGGCTGCCTCTGCCATTGCCTTCAGGGTTCTGGTCCTCTTCCTACCTGAAATCCCGAGCCGTTTTATGAGATCATAGGCTGATGAGCCTACAAATCCCCTTGCTCCAACTTCTATGGCGAGGACCCAGACCTGGAAACCGGCTTCCCTCAAGCTGCTCGCTAGACTGGCATACTTCTCAGACTTGTGGGGGTGCGCTTGCTCCATTCTGCTTTCGAATGGCACAGTGAGTTCGATCAGAATCATTTGTTTTGACAAACTTGAGGGGAGAACAATATCCAGTCTCATGCCACTTTTCCTGATGATCGTCAGATGGTTCGTCCATTCTGGAAGGCGTCATCTGCTCCATCCAGTAAACTCTGCTTCCATGCTCTTGATATCACAGCTGTTCCACACCATGATTTGTGGCCTCATACCGTGTAGAACGTTGTTGTTGCTGGAGCTACTGGTGACGTAGATCTTTTTCCAGCAGCAACAACCGCATCTGCGAACTCCTTGAGCACTTGGTTGTGCCACCGTATGTGCCTTCCCTGGGTTAGTGCTGCTTTGCATGAACTCAGGACATGTTCCACTTTTTTGCCAGGACAGAGTGGACACGTAGGGTCACCTGATTTACCCCATTTGACCGGGTTAGAATTCGAGGGCAGGAGATCATATACAGATCAGAGGATGAAGCTGACTTTAAGTGGTGCCATGTGCCATATATCATTCCAGGTGAGACTTCTTTGCAAGGGCGTTTTCCCACGAAGTCCACTGCCATTGTTGGCCTTGCTGGACTGCCTTCTGGATTCTTTCCATGTCGTCTTCTTTCTTCAGGTCCTCTATTACCATGTTGTCTCTCTTTGCTTTTCCCTTTTGATTTTGACCACCATTTCATTTCGGTTGATTCCAGCCCCTGCCTTTGGTCTGTGTGTGGCCTGTTATTTCCTTGATCTTGAGATTTTCCTTTACTACGTCTACTGCCTCCTGAACTTTCTGTTTTCTGCCAATCTTTAGCTTCGGCCGGAGTGATCTCACAACTTTGTTTTCGGAGTCTTCAAGCATGGGTAGTAACCTTACTTTACCCACTTTGTATTCCTCAAGGATGGTTTCACAGGAAGCTTCAGCTTTGCTTGGCGCAACAGAGTGCAGCGTCAGTGAGACCTGGTGGGACACCTAGCCATTTCCTTGTGTTCTTGTTGATTTTGGCCTCCATTGATTCCACAGCGCTAGTGTTGATATCGTGTATCAGAAGAGGCCAAGGAATATAACAGCTGGTCCATCAGATTTGCAATGACCGATGACAAACATTGTGCCCACAACTGTAATGGTAAAGGGCAGAGAGGGGGAAAAAACCCTTCCTTCTCATGCCCTGAAATTGTGTATAGTTATCATAAGTCAGCGTTTTCTTTTCATGTTTTTATTCTTTTTTTCATTAATGTCCACCGCTGACATGTTAACAGATATTACATTGTGTAGACTGTGGGGGATCTAATGATTGGGGGTTAGGTGTAGATTGGGATGCCTGGATAATCAACTTCATTTTGTGGGAAATAGGTAGATGTAGAAGAAAGTAAAAAAAAAATCAGGAGGAGGAGGTGGGTGAAAATGAGAGAGAGGATATAAGGTAAGGTAATCTTGCTTATAGCCCAACCAACCGCAAAGGGCCATATCAGGGCTGTCACCACGTTAAAATCAACACACAAGTCATTCATTATCACAACTCCTTAAAATACATATAAAAACCTACCCCAAATTTTGTTAAAAATCTTTCTACTATGAAATCTTAGATCCGATGAAAAATGTTAATCTCTTTCAAGATCGCATCAGGTGGAACATCTCTGAACAAGGTTTTCATGGAATCTGCTGTAAAATGTTTGTGTTTCACATCATGCAAGTGCCAACACTCTAAAAGAATATGTTTCATTGTGAGTGGCACATGACATGCAATGCATCACGGAACTTCTTCACTCTTTAAAAGATAAGAATGAGTAAAAATACGAATGGCCGGTGTGTAGCCGGCATAAAGCCGTTTCTTCTTTGCGACCACCAGAGGTGGATGAGAGAAACTATTTTAGGTTTGGACGGATCTGAAAGAGTTTGTTATCCGTCTGTGAATTGCAACACTCCTGCCAGAGGTCTCTGACATAATCGTTAACTTTTGGTTTTTGATCTGTGTAGCGGATAGATATGTTAGACAGTTTTCCTGTTGTGGCATTCTTGGCCAAACGATCAGCCATTATTTCATTCCCTCCAATGTCAACGCGTGGCCGTGAACCCAAGCCAGACCAATGTTGTAACCTTCCGCTTTCAACATGGTAAACAATTAAAAAAAGTGTAGAAAGTTCAGGATGCTGGAGCTTACGGCCAGCTATGGCCTCCAAAGCTGACAGCGAGTCAGACAAAATCAGAAAGTTCTTGTTTGTGGATTGAGAGATTATCTTCAATGCTAGAACCAGAGCTGTACGTTCAGCAGAATAAACAGAAGCACCTGATGGAATATGTTCTAATAATATTTGAGGAACACCAATAGGCTGCACAGGCCACTCCATCTTCAGACTTGAAACCGTCTATGAACATTTTCTGATAGGATGGGAATTTTGAACAGAGATCGGCAAACAATGCCTTGTATGCCAGAGAGCTAGTGGATTCTTTGCGAAAAAGCTGCAAGGTCAGAACAAATTTCCGGTGTGCAAAAGGTATTGAAACAAAGAGGATCCTTTTGTTTACAAACGTTGAAGAACATAGCAAAAACAACACAACAACAACAACCAAAACCGAATCCACTGACCTTCATGTTCAATACGTTGTACAGGAACTCAGTCGTACATGCAGGAGGCAATATTCTACCAATAGTAGCTTTTTCATCGACTAGACTCAAACTCCGTAAAGACTCGACCACTTTTATGCTCGACAATGACAAGAACTCTAAAGAAAAAAAAATCTCATTTCTGTCTCTCTCTCTCTCAGTCGCACAGCTCCCATTCTTTTATATGTTATCCAAAGAATATTCTCAAACATACTCGATTATTCTTTTCTGGAATATTCTGCATGTCAGTAAGCTTAACCAATGAAATCGTGACGAGCGTATGCGAATGTAATTCGGTCAGCTTCTACAACGTTCTCGGCAATGCAATAGCAACTTACGGAAACCTGGTGAACATTCTAACCTAATCTTGAATATTCCAATCGCAATATCAATCGGTCCAAAAAACGATACTGAACAATTAAGAAAACGTTCACTTTCCAAATGTTTTCAGTAAATCAACAATCGCACTACACTGACCGAAAATTCAAAGATCTAAAAGCGATAAATAAAGGGAGGCTTGCAACGCGTCATTATTGCTGTGACGTCTTTCGCAACGAAAGTTCCTCTCTCTTGCCTCCCTTTTAAATTGTAACATTCCCCTTCCCTATTTTCCTCAATTGACCTTCAGAAAGTCATTCTACGGATCTGGTAGGACCAGGCTTCGGCTTGAAAAGGTCACTGTTCATTGGGTGACCTTTCCCTTTTATTGTTTTTTTGTCCCCATGGATACTTTTAAACTCTCTCTCTCTCTCTCTCTCTCTCTCTCTCTCTCTCTCTTTTTTTTTTTTTTTTTTTTTTTTTTTTTCATTCTCAATAAAAACGAAAACAGTATTCATTTGGATGCTAACATTTGTCGAACGTGCCTGTTGCAATACAGGGCTGCCAAATGAAAGACAACAAATTCTGCAGTAAGAGCCTCCACCTTTAGCTCTTTTTCACACGGGATACAAACACACACACACACACACACACACACACACACGCACACGCACGCACACGTTATATACACCACTCTCTCTTTTAGCTGTTCTTATATATAAAAGCAGAAATCTATCATCATGATTGACAGGCTAGACATGTTGTAGGGAATAAACATTTTATATCCAGGTTTAAATGAATGTATTGGAATAGAGTAGGCGCAGGTTTATGATTTCACAATAAGGGAACATGTGGACCCCTGATCCTTCCTTCTTCCCCTCGATCATCGGGATTTTTCAGATACGACCATGAGATGCGGAGCAACTGGTAAGACATTGGACGTATACTTCCAGCAATTGAAAAGTGCACCTGATCTTTGCAAGAAAAAAATATGTACACACACTTACTATACGTAACGCCGAACAACTTAATCGGGGGAATAAGAAGTGTAGGCTAACACTTCTTCCATCGTTATATGAACGCCTTGCAGTAGATTTCAATAAGAGGAAAGAAGGGTGGAAGGAAACAGAAAAGAAAAAGTAACACCCGAAGGTGCTGAGGAGGACCCAGAGAAGCACTGTCTTCACCTGCCTTTAGAGCAGTCCT